>JAVJIF010009053.1:0-155407 GCA_038442645.1 Agave tequilana | reverse complement strand
ATCAGAGTACAACACACACAGCGTGGTATAATCATATGCCAACTTACAAAATATAAATACAAAGTTATACAAGTTATGATAAGCAAAATTATTACAAGTGTCCTTTATCACAACCCAAGTCCAAAATGAACGATATACAATCAAAAATACAAAAGTGCTCACGAAATGGATGGAGATCCCGTGAACCAAAAGGAAGAGTCTGGCACGAGGACAGGAGCTAATCTGCCTGCTCACTAAAGAAAGCCTGATCTTCGGTGGATGGCTCCACTTCGACCCAGGCCTCGGAATCTGAATATGCAAATCAAAGGGTCAAGACATATAATAACAAATAAAGGATAGTCAAGTGACATAAGGATCATGAATAAAGGAATGAAGTTACAATAAATAGCAACGAATAACAAGCGATGTAAACTCAATAAGGTAAGATCATATGCAACAAATCTACAATTACGTCTTATTATTATTACTTGTCTTACTGTGATATCTAGCTATGTGACCAGCGTCCCAGAGCACATAGATCCATATCCTAGTGAAACAAGGTTGTTATTGGAAACAGCGGTTGTATCGACGAACTATGTTTACAGTGGGTCCCGTGCATGCCCGGGACCACGGCCCAGTATTGTTCCGTTGCTTGAAGACGGAACCTGCCGCTAGGCTAACAGGAGGTCTTATGTATGCCCTTGTCATGACAGTAAACAGAAAGGGAGGAAGCACTCCCCTCGGTCCCCTGGAGTACCGCAGGTAAGACCGGAAAATATAGTGCACAACCTAATACCACTGTAAACACGAACACATATCGATATTCCGCATATTTCCCCCGACCCATGTGTAAGTTGGTGCTTTTTATGTAAAAGTCAAGTGTATCATGCTTAGTTTTAAGGGATAGCATGATAAGTGGTGATATTATTGTTTAACATGTCATGGAACGAGTATATGCAATAATAAGTCATGAATAACAAGAGATACATCCATCCAGTAATAGGTCATGTAGAGCCAGTATTGAAGCATGAACAAGCAAGATATAATACACATGTATCAAGTATAAAAACCAAATCAGAACAGAAATTAACTATGACACACAGTCAGGATTAGTCGACTAGGGGTAAGGGTTAGTCGACTAATACTGAGATACAGAGAGTTAGAATTCTGTTTCAGGGGAAATTAGTCGACTAGGGTAGGAAGTTAGTCGACTAATAGGGAGTTATAGTCGACTGATGGACACTTAAGTCGACTAAGTCTGCTGATACAGAAAGTTGGGTTTCTGGTCCAGGAAGGATTAGTCGACTAGGTAAATTTAGGAGTCGACTAATATGGTTTTCCAGAGAGTTGTTAGTCGACTAATATTTGGGGCAAGTCGACTAATACTGGGTTTGTCCAGAAAACTAAGTTTCAGCTAAGTGTTCTAGTCGACTAGTTCCTATGATGAGTCGACTAATACTGTGAAGAACAGTGAGCAGATCAGAATTTCTGGAAGTGTGTTTGATGGTTCAATTCGTGGTTTTTGGTGACCTAGGTGTACAAGAAGTGTAGATACAAGTATCCTAGGGCTAATACAAGTCTTGGTGAGTGAAATACTCACTTGGGATAGGCTCAATTGTGACTTGATCCAAGGATGAGGATGATGGTTGAAGTTGAGGTCCTTGAGGAAGCCCTAGATGAAGCCCTTGAGGAAGTCCTTGAAGCCTGAGGTGGAGATGAAGAGATTGGGTTCATGGAGCTAGGGTTTTTGCTAGAGGGAGAAGGAGAATGTGGAGTTTCTCTTCTCTTGTTGAAGTGAAAGAGAGAAAAAGAGTGATTTGCAAATGAATAGGAATTTATAGTTTGGGATTTTTGTAAAGGGGTTGGAAATGGATAGAAGTGAGGGGTTTTCTTGCAAAAGGAGGGGTGAGGTGAGTGTCCTCTCTTTGGCCACTTGGCCGGCTGTGGGAGAGGGAGAGAGTGAGTGGGGTTAGGTGAAGTGTGAGTGGGAAATGAGGTGGAATGAAGTGGAAAAGGAATTTTGCAAATTTTGGAAAATGCCCGAATTTCAAGTATTTTGGAATGGTCTGAAAAATTTACCAAAAATTAGAATGATATTTGAAGACCAATGGTGAAATTCGTTGGAAGAAATACTGTATAGATTTTTAATTAAAAATCCCGGAATCAGTTATTTACCGACTCCGAAAGAATTTTCATAAATTTATAAAATTCTCAGAAAAAGAGTATAAGCAGGAAGTATGATTCTAAGGAATAAAGTCTAAAGGACTTTCTAAAAAATTCCTAACAGTTTGGAAGATAAAATTCGGAAATCGGTCAGCGATAATGGCCGACACCGGTTTGGAGAAATTCATTTTAATTCCAGAAAATTCCAAAAATCACAAAAATCTAAAATATTGAAAATGATATTTGAAATTAAAATCGGTCAAATACGGAAGGTACATCGGAAAATACGGTCGAAAGACTGAATACGTAACTAGGCACGTATTCGGGAGAGGGGTATTACAATCTACCCACCTTACAAAAATTTCGTCCTCGAAATTCATAAGGTGAAAGATAACAGGAAAGCAACGGATAGATATGGATACAAGGAAAGATAACGGTAAAGAAGAGTAGAAGAAAAGAGTCTTACCCAATCAAGATGTGAAAAGTTGAGGATAACGCTCCCGGATAACGTCCTCACGCTCCCAAGTGGCCTCTCCTGGCGCATGCCTGTTCCATGACACCAATACCAATGGAATAGCTCTGTTCTTCAGTGTTGACACTCCTATCCAGAATGGCCAACGGCTGCTCTTGGTATGATAAATCAGGTTGTAGCTCCAGCTCGGAATGATCCAGAATATGGCTGTCATCCCTGACATACTTCCTCAACTGAGACACGTGGAAGACATTATGCACCCCGTCCAAAGAAGGCGGTAATGCCAACCTATAGGACACATCTCCCACACGATCCAGGATCTCGAATGGGCAATATACCTTGGACTCAGCTTCCCACGAGCACCGAACCGGATCACTCCTCTGGTAGGTGATATCCTCAAGAAGACATGATCTCCAACCTGGAACTCCAATGGCCTTCTCCGAGTGTCTGCCCAACTCTTCTGCCTACTCTGAGCAGCCCTGAGATGATTTCTGATAACCCTGACTTTCTCTGTAGTCTGCATCAGAATCTCTGGTCCCAAAAGACTCCTCTCACCGACTTCATCCCAACAAATCGGTGATCGGCACTTCCTACCATACAATGCCTCAAAGGTGCCATCTTAATACTTGCCTGGTAGCTGTTGTTATATGAAAACTCAGCCAAGTGAAGATGGTCTTCCCAAGATCCCCCAAAGTCAATCATGCAAGCCCTCAACATATCTTCAAGGATCTGGATAGTCCTCTCAGATTGTCCGTCTGTCTGAGGATGATAAGAAGTACTGAATTTCAGACGAGTTCCCAGACTTTCTTGGAGACTCTCCCAGAAATGAGATCTGAATCTGGTGTCTCTATCTGACACAATACTAACTGGAACTCCATGCAGACGAACCACCTCCTTCATATACTTATCTGCCAGAACCTCTGTTGACTGGCCTACCCTGAATGGTATGAAGTGAGCTGACTTGGTGAGGCGATCAACTATCACCCACACCGCATTATTACCCCTGGGACTCCGAGGCAATGCCGTCACGAAGTCCATGGTGATGTGCTCCCATTTCCACTCGGGTATCGGCAAAGGTTGAAGAAGTCCAGCTGGTCTCTGATGCTCGATCTTTATCTGCTGGCAAACCAAGCACTTAGCAACAAACTGGGCTATCTCCCTCTTCATGGCATTCCACCAAAAGTGCTTCTTCAGGTCCTGGTACATCTTGTTTCCTCCTGGATGTATAGAATAAGCTGAACTGTGTGCTTCCTCCAAAATCTTCTGTCTGACTTCTCCTCGGGGAACACAAAGTCTATCTCAAAATACAATGCACCATCTGGACGAATACTGATATCAGTCCTCAATCCAGCCTCCGCCTGAGCTCTGAATGTCTGCAATCTGGGGTCCTCCATCTGAGCTTCCTTGATCTCCTCTATCAATGATGACTGGATCTGTAAAGCCATGAACTGCCCGGCCTTATCACCCCCTTGCACTAACATCAAATCCAATCTGATGAATTCCTGAATCAACTCCCTCTGCTGCGTGAGGTGGACTAGCACTCTGTTCTCCGGCATCCTGCTCAGTGCATCAGGAACGGTATTGACTTTGCCTGGATGATACTGCAAGTCAATATCATAGTCCGCCATAAGCTCCAACCACCTCCTCTGCCTCATATTCAACTCCTTCTGTGAGAAAATATACTTGAGGCTCTTGTGGTCTGTGTATATCAACACTTTGTCTCCCAGAAGGTAGTGTCTCCAGATCTTCAAGCAAATATCACAGCTGCCAACTCCAAGTCATGAGTTGGGTAATTCCTCTCATGAGGCTTCAACTGCCTAGATGCATATGCTATAACATGATCATGTTGCATAAGCACACACCCCAGGCCTTTACCTGATGCATCACAGAAAATGACCATCCCTCCTCTTCCTGAAGGAGTCCTCAAGATTGGAGCTGTGATAAGCCTCTGCTTCAACTGCTCAAATGCTGCATCACATTCTTCCGTCCATATGATCTCTCCCCTTTTCTGGTGAGCCTGGTCAACGGAGCTGCATAGTCTAGAGAAATCCTGGACAAAGCGCCTGTAATATCCGGCTAGTCCAAGAAAGCTCTTTATCTCAGTCACCGTCTCCGGAACTGGCCAATCCTTCACTGCCTGGACTTTACTAGGATCAACTGAAATTCCTTCTGCTGAAACTATGTGTCCAAGGAAAGCTATGCTGTCCAACCAGAATTCACACTTGCTCCTCTTGGTATGAAGCTGCTCCTGCTGGAGGGTCTGCAACACAATCCTCAAGTGCTCTGCATGCTCCTTCTCATTCCTTGAATAGATCAGGATGTCATCTATGAATACAACTACAAACTGATCTAGGTAAGGGGAGAACAGTCGATTCATCAAATCCATGAAAACCGCAGGGGCATTGGTGACTCCGAAAGGCATAACTAGAAACTCATAGTGGCCATAACGGGTCCTGAATGCCGTCTTCGGAACATCCTCCTTCTTCACCCTCAGCTGATGGTAACCCGACTGCAAATCTAACTTAGAAAATACACGGGCTCCATGGAGCTGATCAACAAATCATCAATCCGGGCAAGGGATACTTGTTCTTGATGGTGACCTTGTTCAACTCCCTATAATCAATACAAAGCCTCTTACCACCATCCTTCTTATTCGCCAAGAGCACTGGAGCTCCCCATGGTGAAGTGCTTGGCCGAATCAATCCCTTGTCCGAATACTCCTGCAGCTGCTTCTTCAGGATCTCCAACTCCGTCGGTGCCATCCTGTACGGAGCCTTGGATATAGGAGCTGTCCCTGGAACTGTATCAATGGAGAACTCCACTATCCTCTCCGGTGGAAGTCCTGAAATCTCAGCAAAGACTCCTGGAAATTCATCCCACACTGGCACTCCCTTCAGAACCTCCGAAGTGGTCATCTGAATCTCCTTCTTAGCAGGCTTCACCTCTCCACTAAACTGGAACTCCGGCTGATGCGGGATTCTGAATTGATCCTCCTTCCTCTACAGTCAATCACTGCATAGTACTGACTGAGCCAAGTCATGCCTAAGATTACGTCGTACCCTTTGGTGTCTAGTACGAGCATATCTATGGCCATGGTCTTCCCACAAGCTCCACTGGACAGTCAGCACAAACTCTAGAAGATACAACTACCCCATTCCCAGTACTTATCTCCCACTTGTGGTCTAAAGCCTTAACAGGTATGGAATGAACAGCCACAAAATGGTCGGAGATATAACAGTGGGATGCACCCGAATCGAAGAGAGCGAGAACAGGTATAGAATGAACTCTGATGTTACCTGTAATCACCTCCTCTGAAGCCTCAGCCTCCTCTGCTGTCAGGTTGTAGGCCTGACCTCTGCCACGCCCTGCTGCTGTCGGGCTCCTCTCTGCACTGGGCGAGCAACATGCGGTGGAGGAAGGGGAAGAGCTCTCCTCATCACTGGTCTGGTGCCTCTGCCCAACTGGCCCTGGTAGTGCCCTCTGCCCATTCTGCCCTTGAGGTGCCGGCAAGGTTTGATTAGCAAACCCCATTCTCCTGTGAGGACAGGTCTCCACGGCATGGTCTCGTGCTCCACACACCAAACACCATCCGTTCGCCCTCCGGCAATCCTGCTGAGAGTGTCCTGGTTTCTGGCAAAACTTGCAGATAAGACCTGGTCGAGCCATCTGGTAAGGAACTGCTCTGAATGGTTGCCTGGCCTGAACCTTCGCTGCCCTGGACGGTCCTCCTCTGCCCACCGGTACAAACGGCCTCTTCATGGCCTGGTTCTCTTGCTTCTTCTGAAACCCACGCTCCACCTCTCGAGCGATGGTGAGAACCTCAGCATAGGTCTTCAGCTGCTGGGGCATCAGAAACATCTGGATCTCCATCTGTAAACCCTGCTGAAACCTGCTTGCCCTCTTCTCTTCATCTGACACCATGTAAGGGGCAAAGCGACTCAGCCTAAGGAATTCTGCAGCATACTCATCTACGGATCTATCCCCCTGTTGAAGCCTGATGAATTGCTCCTCCATGTCCTTCTGAGCAGTGGCGGGAAAGAACCTGCTATAAAAGCTCTTGGAGAACGTATCCCAAGAGATAGGCTCCTTCAAGCGAGCCTTCTCTGCAAGCCACCAAGTCTGGCTATGTCCTTCAGCTGTATCTTTGCAACCTCCACTTGGTTCTCCTTAGGCACCCTGGCGGCGTTCAGCAGATCGGTGGTGTCTGTCAACCACTGTTCAGCCTCCAATGGTCTCTCGACTCCCGTGAATACGGCCGGTTGCAGCCGCCGAAAGTCTGACACGTTCCCAGGCCTTTGCTCCTTCGGAGCTGCCAACTCCTGCCTGAGGAGCTCAGTCTGCTGCTGCTGATTCTCCATCTGCTGTTGCTGGTTTCCCAGCATAGTCTGAATGATCCTCAGGACATCAGCACCCTCTCCTCCTACGGGTCCATTCGGTACTTGCCCGACATTGTTGCGACCCGAACGTCTCTCCATACCGAAAGAGATAAGATCTGGAATTGGAAACAAAGGGAAGGAGTTTAGGATACGAGGATCGAATCAAGGACGAAGTCGAGAAGGACTATATAACTTTGTACATTGTAGTTGGCATTAGCAAATCACTAGAATTTGCCACTTGGTTGTACTTTTAGGTTTGAGAGCCTAGGCTCTGATACCAACCTGTAACGCCCCGATCCCAATGATACGGGAACGTTACTGCAACGCATATACGTAGGTCAGATGGTGCCCCCACGTATATACGCTAAGCATAAGTACAACAAGTATCAGAGTACAACACACACAGCGTGGTATAATCATATGCCAACTTACAAAATATAAATACAAAGTTATACAAGTTATGATAAGCAAAATTACTTTACAAGTGTCCTTTATCACAACCCAAGTCCAAAATGAACGATATACAATCAAAAATACAAAAGTGCTCACGAAATGGATGGAGATCCCGTGAACCAAAAGGAAGAGTCTGGCACGAGGACCGGAGCTAATCTGCCTGCTCACTAAAGAAAGCCTGATCTTCGGTGGATGGCTCCACTTCGACCCAGGCCTCGGAATCTGAATATGCAAATCCAAAGGGTCAAGACATATAATAACAAATAAAGGATAGTCAAGTGACATAAGGATCATGAATAAAGGAAATGAAGTTACAATAAATAGCAACGAATAACAAGCGATGTAAACTCAATAAGGTAAGATCATATGCAACAAATCTACAATTAACGTCTTATTATTATTACTTGTCTTACTGTGATATCTAGCTATGTGACCCAGCGTCCCAGAGCACATAGATCCATATCCTAGTGAAACAAGGTTGTTATTGGAAACAGCGGTTGTATCGACGAACTATGTTTACAGTGGGTCCCGTGCATGCCCGGGACCACGGCCCAGTATTGTTCCGTTGCTTGAAGACGGAACCTGCCGCTAGGCTAACAGGAGGGTCTTATGTATGCCCTTGTCATGACAGTAAACAGGAAAGGGAGGAAGCACTCCCCTCGGTCCCCTGAGTACCGCAGGTAAGACCGGAAAATATAGTGCACAACCTAATACCACTGTAAACACGAACACATATCGATATTCCGCATATTTCCCCGACCCATGTGTAAGTTGGTGCTTTTTATGTAAAAGTCAAGTGTATCATGCTTAGTTTTAAGGGATAGCATGATAAGTGGTGATATTATTGTTTAACATGTCATGGAACGAGTATATGCAATAATAAGTCATGAAGTAACAAGAGATACATCCATCCAGTAATAGGTCATGTAGAGCCAGTATTGAAGCATGAACAAGCAAGATATAATACACATGTATCAAGTATAAAAACCAAATTCAGAACAGAAATTAACTATGACACACAGTCAGGATTAGTCGACTAGGGGTAAGGGTTAGTCGACTAATACTGGGATACAGAGAGTTAGAATTCTGTTTCAGGGAAAATTAGTCGACTAGGGTAGGAAGGTTAGTCGACTAATAGGGAGTTATAGTCGACTGATGGACACTTAAGTCGACTAAGTCTGCTGATACAGAAAGTTGGGTTTCTGGTCCAGGAAGGATTAGTCGACTAGGTAAATTTAGGAGTCGACTAATATGGGTTTCCAGAGAGTTGTTAGTCGACTAATATTTGGGCAAGTCGACTAATACTGGGTTTTTCCAGAAAACTAAGTTTCAGCTAAGTGTTCTAGTCGACTAGTTCCTATGATGAGTCGACTAATACTGTGAAGAACAGTGAGCAGATCAGAATTTCTGGAAGTGTGTTTGATGGTTCAATTCGTGGTTTTTGGTGACTAGGTGTACAAGAAGTGTAGATACAAGTATCCTAGGGCTAATACAAGTCTTGGTGAGTGAAATACTCACTTGGGATAGGCTCAATTGTGACTTGATCAAGGATGAGGATGATGTTGAAGTTGAGGTCCTTGAGGAAGCCCTAGATGAAGCCCTTGAGGAAGTCCTTGAAGCCTTGAGGTGGAGATGAAGAGATTGGGTTCATGGAGCAAGGGTTTTTGCTAGAGGGAGAAGGAGAATGTGGAGTTTCTCTTCTCTTGTTGAAGTGAAAGAGAGAAAAAGAGTGATTTGCAAATGAATAGGAATTTATAGTTTGGGATTTTTGTAAAGGGGTTGGAAATTGGATAGAAGTGAGGGGTTTTCTTGCAAAAGGAGGGGTGAGGTGAGTGTCCTCTCTTTGGCCACTTGGCCGGCTGTGGGAGAGGGAGAGAGTGAGTGGGGTTAGGTGAAGTGTGAGTGGGAAATGAGGTGGAAATGAAGTGGAAAAGGAATTTTGCAAATTTTGGAAAAATGCCCGAATTTCAAGTATTTTGGAATGGTCTGAAAATTTTACCAAAATCAAGAATGATATTTGAAGACCAATGGTGAAATTCGTTGGAAGAAATACTGTATAGATTTTTAATTAAAAATCCCGGAATCAGTTATTTACCGACTCCGAAAGAATTTTCATAAATTTATAAAATTCTCAGAAAAAGAGTATAAGCAGGAAGTATGATTCTAAGCAATAAAGTCTAAAGGACTTTCTAAAAATTCCTAACAGTTTGGAAGATAAAATTCGGAAATCGGTCAGCGATAATGGCCGACACCGGTTTTGGAGAAATTCATTTTAATTCCAGAAAATTCCAGAAAATCACAAAAATCTAAAATATTGAAAAATGATATTTGAAATTAAAATCGGTCAATACGGAAGGTACATCGGAAAATACGGTCGAAAGACTGAATACGTAACTAGGCACGTATTCCGGGAGAGGGGTATTACACAAAACCTTAAGGGGACTAAAATAAGCTAAAATTATTTTCTCCCATATTGGATATGGTGTAAAAAGTTGAAGTGTTTAAATATAAAAAGATTGGAGCAAAGGGTGTGCCCTTTGGGTACTTGGAGTTTTCGCGTGCGTTCGGGGGAAAATCGTGCCAACGCGCGTCGCCGGCCCCGGTACCAATGCGGGGAATTTTAAATTCTTCTCTCCCTTTCTTCTATTACAACTTTCTTCTCTTACAGTGAATATTTTTTCATATTAAGACAAATATTCTCTTGAAATTTGTCTTTGTCCAAGCCTTGATTTCAAATAGTAAAGAGTTTCGCTATATGCGTACCTCACTCCATAAACTATACTATTGAACTAATGTTCTTTTTACAGGGGGTTATGTTGGAATATTTATTCATTTAAATATTACTGAGAATATACTTTACTATATATTAAGACTGACTAATTCCAATCTAATTAGTGTTTAACTATGAAAGGAAATTGAATGTATTATTGAACTAATGTTCTTTTTACAGGGGTTATGCTAGAATATTATTTATTTAAATATTCTTAGAATATATTTAACTATATATTGAGTCTGACTAATTCCAGTCTAATTGATGTTTAACTAAGTAAGGAAATTGAAAGATGGTTTTGTAACTAAGGAACGTTCTATTGAACAGAAAATCACCTACCTCATATTTACCGACCTGACTAATTAGATCTGTAACATTGATTAGTTGTCAGATATAACAAAAAAATGTAAAGACTTTGAAGTATATTTAGAATTACTGTGTTTTTAACACCCACAACAATAAAAAATATATAAAAGAGAAAATAGAAAGTCTTTCAAGAGAATTGAAAACAAAGAGGCAGAAAAATATCAAGATTTTGAGGGGTATTATAGAATTATTGTATTTTTAACAACCACAATAAGAACAAATATATTAAAGAGAAAATAAAAAAAATCTTTCAAGAGAATTTAAAATGAAGGGGCCGAAAAGTATCAAGACTTTGAAGCGTATTATAGAATTACTGTATTTTTAATAGCCACAACAACACAAATATATAAAAGAGAAAATAAAAAGTCTTTCAAGAGAATTAAAAACAAAGTGGCATAAAATTACCAAGACTAGATGTATTATAGGCTTACTGCATTTTTAACAGCCACAACGACGACAAATATATAAAAGAGAAAATATAACGTCTTTCAAGAGACCTGAAAATGAAAAAGCAGAAAAGTGTCAAGACTTCAAAGTGTATTATAAAATTACTGTGTTTTTAATAGCCACAACAACAACTAGCATATAAAGTGAAAATAGAAAGTCCTTCAAGAGAATTGAGAACGATCGGCAAAAAAATAGAAGACTTTGGCGTATTAGAGAAATATTGTATTTTTAATAGCCACAACAACAATAAATATATGAAAGAGAAAATATAAAGTAAAAAGAAAGTCTTTTAAGAGAATTGAAAACAAAAGGGCAGAAAAATATCAAGACTTTAAGGTGTATTATAAAATTATTGTATTATTATCAATCACAACAACAAATATATAAAAGAGAGAATAATAGAGAGTCCAGAGACTCTAAAGAGTCTTTCTTTCAATATTGCATATGCATGGGTCGCATTCTCAACGGGAGGAGCAGAAAACAATTACATTATCATTTTGTTAGGGAAAAAAATACATTTGAAAATATACACTAAGATCTTTGGTTAATTAAACAACAAATAAAACTATTTGATGAAAGAGTACAATTTCTTTATGGCAGATAAATTACTATGAACATGAACGAAGAAATATTAAGTTCTCCAGGATAACAAAATCTATACTCTACAGTGAGGAATTCCCATGAACAATCAAAATGTGAACAGTGAATGGTATGAAAAAAAAGAGAAAAAGGAAAATAATTGTCTTCTTTTGCGATCCTTGATAAAATGAATAGTATGAAAAATTTCATTGGATGACAATTATACAAGAAGCAGATGCCACGTATTACAATTTTTCGTTTAGTCTTTTCTTTCCTTTTCATTTCTTTATTTATATTTATTTCTTTCTAATTCGTGGCATAACACATTTTTCTTATTATTTTTTCATTCTTTTCTTTTCTTTATTGCCTTTCTTCTTTTTTCTTATCTTTTTTGAATTTTGTTTCTTTTATTTTCTTTCCCCTCTTTGCTTTCTTTCCTTTTACTTTCTTATTCTTTTTTCTTTCACTATACCATGAACTTTTGGAATTATGTCTAAAACTATCATGAACCTTTTTTGAAAAAAAAAAAAACAGCATAAATTTTCAAGAAATTATCATCTATCATTTTAAGTTTAACACGTGATTTTTTATGACATCATTTCTCTAAATAGTATTTTATTAAAATTGTTTTTAAAAATATTAAAAATATCGAAACAATTAAAACAAAATTATTTCTCCTAAAAATTATAGAAAAGATCCTCGCACCCTTAATGCTAATCATTTAACCTAATTAATATTTAACTATCAATTATAAAAAAAAAACTATTTTGTGAAATTATGTTAACTAATTAAAATAAAATACACAAACAAAGTTTATAGTTATTTACAAAGTAAATTTTAATGAATTTTGAGCGTATAAACATTTTAAGAAAATTTTAACAAAAAAAATAATAGTTGGCAATTATTTTTTATTTATATGAAAAATTAATATTAAACAATTGCTCTCAAAGGGTTAACAATCTCATTAAATAATAAAAATGGAGGATTTTGTTTTAGCCACCTATGTTAAACGATAATTAGGAAAAAAATCACTCATAAAATTTAATTCATTTCAACTAGGGGTGAGCATCGGTTGGTTCGGTTCGGTTTTTGTTAATTTTTACAAAACCGAACCGAACCGATTAGACTTAGTAACCGAACCGAACCGAATCAACTCACTTCGGTTCGGTTTTTCGGTTTTTTCGGTTAGGTCAATATATTGTCATCATTTCTTACATTTTTTAATCACCATTATGTTATCATCCTTTAATATTATAATCTCAAATATCTATTACCCAAATTAGAAATAAGAAAAAGATTCTAAGCTTAATGTGAATTGAAAATTTCATATTCTAAAACTTTTACACCATATTTGAGCTCTTATATCAAAACTCATATAATTATTACTAACTTTAATGATAAGAATGAAAAAAGAACTATATTAATATAAATATTATTCTCAATTGTGATGGTGTACTTAATATTACTTTCACATATTCAACATAAAAAGATGGATTACTAAAACTAATGAGATAAGCTTCCACCAGTTTTATTATGAACTATATGATTCACTAAATTGAATTTGAGTAGATTAATATATAGGGTGAGAAATTCGGTTCGGTTCGGTCTATTCGGGTTTTGGAACACAAAACCGAAACCCGACCGAATTAGAGCGGTTCGGTTCGGTTCGGGGTCGGTTTCGGTTTTTGGTCGGTTATTTCGTTATAACCGAACTCTGCTCACCCCTAATTTCAACCATCTCATTTTTTAAAGAAAGGGCGCACGCCCATGTGTCAAGCGCAGAAGCATTACTGAGGGTCGCGTGCCAACTTATCGAGCGCAAAAATGGTGTTCCGCACACTTTATAGCGGTAAAAAAACTTAAATGCCCCTCACAATATAAAGCTGGGAATTGCTACCACGATACCAGTCCTCACAAAAATATAATATTTCTGAGTCTAGATTGTGACCATGATCGCGGTCTTCACAAAATTGTCATGTTTTTTAGTCTTGATTGCAGTCCTTGGAAAAATATCATATTTTTGAATCTTTATAGAATTGCGATCATGATCACAATCCTCTTTATTCGGATTGCACAGTCCTCACAAAATATCTTATTGATCGGTTTATATTAAAACTACATGATCATAGACCTCATTCAAACACAGTGTACAAACACAATCGTCATCGCAGTAAGGAATATCAAGAACACCGATATTTATACCCTACAACAATAGTAAAACAAATTTAAGACTCTCATATGCATGTATTGTGGGTAGTCGTGCATGCATGAAAATATGTAATCTATGAATACAATGAATCCTATCATATGCCTCACAGTTTAGATGTGTTTATGAGAACTTTGATCAGTCACGGTCTTCAATTAACACATTGTTTGTTGCCAAGGACTGTGATCAGTGTGTGTTTATTAAGAGCTGCGATCAGTCATAGTCCTTAATAAAATATACAATTGTATCTTTTTGGGTACTCTATTTTGATCGCAGTCATCGATAACACAGCTTGAATGTGTATTTTAAAAGAAAAAGGATCAAATTTTGAACCTCAAATGAACATGATAGATCACTTACTACGATAAAATCATCAAAAATCAATCGAACTTACTAAAAAAAACAACCGATCAGTAGATTTACATAAACGATTTAACAAAAAATGAAGAAGATAGCAATGTCGGAGAGCTCGCCATATTAGAAAAACACAGAGATTTCTACCATGTCGATGAAGATCGGCGGCGCCGTTGAGGAGAAAGCAACGTCAGGGGTGATGAGTAAAAGAGGAAATGAAATAATATAAAAAAGTGGTCGTTGGAAGTAATTAGTTTATGCTGACGTGGATGAGTCCATAGCGAATAAAAATAGAGGGTGATTTTTTTCTTAATTATGAAGAAAAGTAGGTGGCTGTAGCGAATTTTTCCTAATGAAATTAGAGCTACTTAGATATGTACCCCTCAAATATTTGGTATTTAGAAATTTAACTCCAAGATTATTAATATTAGAAATTTACCTTCCAAATCTTCTAGATTATAAAATTTACGTCCTTTTATAATAAAAGTAGAATATTCTAATTTGATTCTATTAACTTGCATAAAAATTTTAAAAAAAAATGAATAAATTGTCCTTATTTAAATAATTAAACACTACATTCTAACTTAAAACTATAAGCTCATCTTCTTTTCTTATATATTTCTTATCCTTCTCTATTTCTCTCTCCCAAATTAAATACATTTTTATTTTATTTATTTATCATAAAAAATTAGCATCAAATCATCTCCACACATGCTCTTGAAGAGAAAATTGATAGTTTCTCGCATAATGCGATAGTTAGATAGCTTAAATCTATGACCTTGTGATGTGACCTCCTTGTGACAAGTCTCATGTCTTACCGCCAACTTTACCAAACTTCTTCTCATCTACAATCGTTATCCACTCACTTTGACGTACAAAATGAACTTAAAGACTATGAAAAGAAAATAGCATTATTTAAGTCGAATTTTTCCAAGAAAAAGGGGTGGGTGTGCATCCATTTCGTCGTCAATTGTGAGCTCGATTAGGTGCACGGTTCATCCACTCTTTTCCTGAAAATTCAAAGTTGAATTTATGGAAGTAGAAGCAAGTGTCGTCTTTCATTTGCCCTCTCAAGTTTCTCTTGCTTATAATATTACAATTATTTTGATAAAATGTTGTAATCTTGAATATGTGACGTCTCATAAATCAACCAAGAGCAAATGGGTAGGGATGGCTAACGAGACGAATCCGTTAGCTAACGAATCCGTTACGAGACGGGTTGGACTCGTCTCGTAACGAATCCAAACGAGACGAATCAAGAAATCGGGGACGTTACCCGGATTCGCCGGAACGGGTCCAACCCGTCTCGGATTTTAATATTATTTTATTTTTGAAAATTTCAAATTTATCATAGTAGCAATTTTTGGAGTTGTTGAAGGTTAAATAAAATAAAATAAATAAAATAGGGTCCGAAACTAATTTTTCCTACACACATGTATAATAACATAGGACTTTTTAAAAAACAAAAAGAAAGAGGAGGGGTTGGGGAAAATTTTCCCGATTCGTCCCGTGATTCGTCACGGAACGAATCTGACTCGTCCTGTTTACATGGGACGGGTCAATTCGGGTTGACCCGCCCCTTAACGGGGTGGGTCCGGGTTGACCCGCAACCTGTCATGTGCAGCCCAAACGGGTCGCACAGAGCGGGGCGGGGCCGATCGAAGCAGGTCGACCCGCCTCATTAGCCATCCCTACAAATGGGATGCTCTCATCATGATTTAATTTATTTATGAAAAAACCTGACATTTTGTTTCGGGACGATTTTCAGTCTCGGTGGAAAATTCGTTTATTTTACCTACTTATTGTTTGACTTTTGGACCGGCTAGCATGAGTTGTTGGATTGGACTGGACCATATTCAAATTGGAGCCAAACCGAGCCGGCCTCACATGAGTTTGTTTGCATTTGTTGTTGTTGTTATTATAAACATTTATTTGGATGAGTTGGATTGTTGGAAACAGGAATTAAGCTAAGTGAGCTTTTGTGAAAATTTGAGCTGAAATTTAAGCGTGACTCGTTGCTCGAAATATGCGAGAGATGGTTAGAATAAATTTTTTTTTCATTGGAGATGAACGTGATATATTCACATTTTCAATTCCGTTTCCGAATGAATGAGATATTCTAGTGAAAATTTAGCCTAATACAATAACTAAATGGGACAAAAAAGAGTGAGAACTATTTAATCCTACATTGAAAATGGTATAAGAACAGATGCATCTATTTGGAATGGTTGTGCCCATTCCAAACGAAGCAATACGTATGTTTATAACATACAAAATTAAGGTTGAGAATCAACTCAACAAAAACGTAAAGATTCTAAAATCCGATCAAAGCGGAGAATATTAATCAAATAAATTCAGTGAGTTATATGCTAACTTTGGTATAATCCACTAAACTATAACACCATACACTCCTCGGCAGAATGAAATTGCTAAAAGAAAGAACATAATTTTAAAAGAGATGGTCAATTTCATGCTCGTAAGTTCTGAATCTTTGCAGAGCTTGTGGGGGAAGCCCTATTAACCATAAATTAGGGTACCCCACATGAAACTTAGTTTTATTCCATTTGAGTTGTAAAATGAAAAGCCTCTTTCCTACTGTTACCTCAAAATGTGGCAGTACTTTGCAAATGTACCAGTTGTTGGGAAAGAGGAGATAGAGGAGGTGGAGAATTGTTGGGAGAGAGGAGATAGAGGAGATGGAAGAAGATAGCACAGAGATTGGACAACAAAGGAACGAGGAACAGCGCATAGAGCAGGCAATTTGTGCTCCCGGTCGATGTCCCTGTCGACCGGTGGAGGAGGCCGGTCGACCGGCCCGGTCGACCGGCGTGCACGGGCGTGCACAGGTTGGAGCGGTCGACCGGCCCCGGTCGACCGACTGAAGTGTGTTTGCTCTCGGGAAGGCGCGGTCGACCGGGCCGGTCGACCGTGGCATGGGTCGGTCGACCGGCCGGTCGACCGACAGACGCGGCTGGAATTTCCTTTTAGGATTCGAATTTCTTTTCTGATTGGGATTGAATCCAACCTGGGTTTCAATAAATTCAGGGACTCTGTGGCTATAAATAGAGGCTAGAGGCCTCATTGTATTGTATCCCTGAAAATCCCAAAGAATTCCTCTCTCTTGTAATAGTTGTATTGATTGTTGAATCAATAAGATCTCTCTCCCTTACCCCGAGGACGGAGGCACGTTGGCCGAACCTCGTTAAATTTGTGCGTTGATTGCTTTTCTCTATTGGTGGTTGTTCCTGTTGCGTTGATTGTTTCTCCGGCTAAAGCGAGTCTCCGCCAGGAGGGCGGATTCCTCAATATCACGTGGTGGTTGTTGTGTCTCTTCTTCCGCGAACCGCTGCGCACTGCGAGTGGGTGTCTGGGGGGCACAAAAAGTGGTATCAGAGCATCCCAGGTTCGACGTGGGATCATCTGTTGATTCAAGGACATCTGTTGCTGTTTGGCGGAGATCGTGTGTCGATCTCAGAGCAGCGTGTGAAGATTGCTCGAGGAGTCAAGTTGGTGGAGTAGATTGCTTCGGAAACTCTTCAAGGGTTTCGCGTGGAGGTAAAAATCTGGTCTTTATCTAGTTGGTTTATCTAACTCCGTTTGTTTTCATATTAGTTTAAGGAATCAGTTGAGAAGATGGCTGGAGAAAGCACATCGGTGAAATCCATGTATCCACATCCCAGGATTGATGTGGTGAAGTTCAACGGGACGAACAACTTTGGTATGTGGAAGTGTGAGGTTATGGATGCGCTGACGGCATCAAACCTCGAAAACACTCTACGGTTGGAGAAGAAGCGTGCATCAACGACGGAAGAAGATTGGGACAAGATGAACCGTTCGGCGTGTGGCTTGATTAGGTCTTGTCTGACACAAGACATCAAGTATCAGGTGTTGCATGAGACATCTGCGAGGCAGCTGTGGGAAATCCTGGAAAGAAAGTATCTGACGAAGAGCATAGAATCGCGATTGCAGTTGAAGAGCAAGCTCTATGGGTTTCAGATGCAAAGAGGATGCTCCGTCAATGAACATTTGAACCACTACGCGAAGCTTCTTACAGATCTAGTTAACGTGGATGTGGAGACTAGTGAAGAGGATAAGGCGGTAATTCTTTTGAACTCTCTTCCTAGGGAAGAGTATGAGGCCTTTACTCTTACTTTTCTCAATGGAAGATAATCCCTTAACTACGATGAGGTGTCTGCTGCACTTGTGAGTTATGAAGCAAGGAGACAGGACCGACTACCTTCTTCGAGAAGCACAAAAGCAGAGGCATTGGATGTAAGAGGCAGAAGTTCCAATAGGAAGGGAAGAGATGATCGGGGGAGATCAAAGTCCAGATCAGGCTTCAGAAATCTGAAAAAGAATCAGTGTGCCTTGTGCAAAGAATTAGGACACTGGAAAGCTGAATGCCCGAAGGCCAAAGATAAGAAGGTGGAGTCAAACACCGAGGCGAATCTCGCACAGGCGGATGGATCGGATGAAGACTCATCGGTATTCTCTCTCTTAGTTATTACCCCTATTGTTTGTAACTCAGATAGTGCTGAGTGGATCTTGGATAGCGGAGCCACCTATCATGTGTGCCCAAACAAGGCCTGATTTTCTAGCTTTGAGAAGCTGGATGGATGTTACACGGTCATGGGAGATGACCATCCGTGTAATATAGAAGGGATGGTACAGTCCGTATCAAGATAGATGATGGGATAGTACGAGAATTGAAGGAGGTGAGGTATGTACCTCAACTAAAAAGGAATCTTATCTCTGTTGGCACTTTGGAAGCATCGGGTCTGGTGATATCTATTCGAGATGGTGTTCTCAAGATGATCAAAGGCTCGATAGTGGTGATGAAGGGCGCCCGCCGGGACAATCTCTACTACTTGAAGTGTAGTACGGTTACAGGTCAGGTGGAGACTTCTTGTACTTCAGATGATGGTTGCACGGAGGTCTGGAAGGTAAAGGTCGGACATGGTGATGAAAGGTCTTTGCAAGCTCCTGCAAAGAAGGGATCAATGGAAGGTGCTGCTACCTGTAATTTGGAGGGTGAACACAGCGTTCTGGATAAGAAGAAGGTGAAATTCAGCACCAGTACTCACCGCTCAGAAGGTCTTCTTGATTGTGTTCACGTAAGCGTTTGGGGACCTGCTAAGACTGTATCGCTTGGAGGTCACAGGTACTTTGTCTCTTTTGTTGATAGTTTATCTAGACATTGTTGGATATATCCCATGAGACAAAGGTATGAAGCCCTAGATATGTTGGTGAAGTGGAGAGGAAGAATGGAGAAGCAGATTGGTAGGAAGATCAAAGAGCTGCAGATTGGTAATGTTGAAAGAGACATGAACCAATTCCTACGATTTGGTCAGAACACAGGTATTGCTACTCACTTCACAACAGGTATACAAGGGGTGGCTAAGGAAGTAAACCGTTCCTTACTGGAGAAGGTTCGGTGGTTGTTGTCTAATGCAGGATTGGACAAATCATTTTGGGCTGAGGCGATTGTGTATGCTAGCCATCTCATGAATTGATCAACTGCGATAGGAGGTAAAGCTCCTTTGGAAATTTGGTCTGGGAAAACTGCTCAAGATCATGGTTTGCTGTGGGAGTTTGGAAGTCCGACCTACTTCAGTGCCAATAATGACAAGGTAAATCCGCGAGCAAAGAAGTTTGTGTTTTTGGGTGTCAAAGAGAATAGCTACAGGTTGTGGGACCCCGAAAACAAGAAGATCGTGTTGAGTAGGCATGTCACATTTAGAGAGACTTCAGTGTTGAAGTCCACCGTCTCTTAGCAGGTGGAGAGGACAGAGACCAAGGAAATATCGCAGCGGGTGAAGGTTGATGCTACTCCACCATCTCCAGTTGGTTCGGCATTAGAGAAAACTTCACCGGAAGTGACACCGGGTGGAGATCATGTAACCAAGATTGATGCTGAACAGGTTGAAAACATTGCTAAGGATGTCGAGTTGTTTGCAGCCATTGGAACCAAGGTAAAACCACGCTTGTGGGGAAAGAAGTATGAATCTCAAGCTTGTAATCGCGACAAGCTCAAGTTGAAGGTCGTTGTTCTCCATGATGGTCGTGAGGAGGATCATATGACTCAGTCAGATAGGTTCGCTGCTGCAGATTCAGGTACAAGTGCTTGAGCTTGATGAAGCTCATTTAAATGAACTACGGTTGGCTTGATCCTTTGGGCAAAGTACGTAGGCAACCGTAAAGGCGCAGCCATTTGGTGATGCAACCCGCATGAAGCTGTTTGGGTTCTCGAGAAGCTGATTGGAACTTCACGTAGAGGTGAAGAGTTGTGGCCGATTGGAGCTTCACGTAGAGGTGGTGAGACTTCACGTAGAGGTGAAGTATTGTGGCCAGTTGGACTTCACGTAGAGGTGAGGTTTTGTGATCTCGATGAACAGGTTGATCTTCTGGTGAGAAGATGTTTAGCTTACATAAGGAGTTGTGTGCATCCAGTTGTTGAAGCCGATGATGGTGTTCGGTGTGCTCTACTCAGACTTTGTTGGACCGTCAGCTGAAGACAGGTAGACTAGATAGAGCTAGTCAGGTGGAGAGTCAGTGTTGACTCATGATGAGTTCTTCGTGAGGTCATGTAGTTGCTGAGTTGGAGACACGTTTGGTGATCGGCATGTATGGAAGTTCTCCTAAGGTGAAGTGTTGGGAAGGCATGTGTGGTGCATCCCAGTTGATAGCTGAGCTACAGATTCCAAGTCGAGATCGTGTATTAATTTTCATCGAGATTGTGTGTCGATTTCGTCCGGAGCGCGCAAGCCGAGATCGTGTGTCGATTTCGTCAGATGATAGACTGGGGTACGTTGGAGATCGGCTCAGTTTTGAAAAATCTTCACTGAGATGGAGAATTATTGGGAGAGAGGAGATAGAGGAGGTGAAGAATTGTTGGGAGAGAGGAGATAGAGGAGATGGAGGAGTTGGAAGAAGATAGCACAGAGATTGGACGACAAAGGAACGAGGAACGGCGCATGGAGCAGGCAATTTGTGCTCCCGGTCGATGTCTCGGTCGACCGGTGGAGGAGGCCGGTCGACCGGCCCGGTCGACCGGCGTGCACGGGCGTGCACAGGTTAGAGCGGTTGACCGGCCCGGTCGACCGACTGAAGTGTGTTTGCTCTCGGGAAGGCGCGGTCGACCGTGGCATGGGTTGGTCGACCGGCCGGTCGACCGACAGACGCGGCTGGAGTTTCCTTTCAGGATTCGAATTCCTTTTCTGATTGGGATTGAATCCAACCTAGGTTTCCATAAATCCAGGACTCTGTGGCTATAAATAGAGGCTAGAGGCCTCATTGTATTGTATCCCTGAAAATCCCAAAGAATTCCTCTCTCTTGAATAGTTGTATTGATTGTTGAATCAATAAGATCTCTCTCCCTTGCCCCGAGGACGTAGGCATGTTGGCTGAACCTCGTTAAATTTGTGCATTGATTGCTTTTCTCTATTGGTGGTTGTTCCTGCTGCGTTGATTGCTTCTCCGGCTGAAGCGAGTCTCCGCCAGGATGGCGGATTCCTCAATATCACGTGGTGGTTGTTGTGTCTCTTCTTCCGCGAACCGCTGCGTACTGCGAGTGGGTGTCTGGGGGGCACAACACCAGTGCCACTACCTAAAAAGACTAAGTTGGGATCTAAAATCATGAACTGTTTTTTCATAGGCTATACATTGAATAGGAGTGCTTACAGTTTTCTGGTATACAAATCAAAAATATTGGGTATTCATGTGAACATGATTATCGAATCAAGAGATGTTTTGTTCTTTAAAGATATCTTTCTGTGCAAACAGAAAAGAAAACAAAACTTCTGGGCATTCAGGGATGAAAGACCCAATAAACCAATAGTTAATGCAGAAGTTGAACTAAGAAGGAATCAGAGATCGAGAATCTCAAAATTATTTAATCCAGAGTACGTAACATATACGGTTAAAAATGAGCCTCAAACATTTAAAGAGGTTATGTCTGCTCCAGAAGAACAAATGTGAAAAGAAGCTGAAATAGACTCCTAAATAATGGCATGAGAAGCTCGATAGTGTTATGATCAAAGATTAGTTTACTATCAACGAATGTGAAAAGTATATTTACACTAAAATAGTCGAAAATGCATGTATCATTATTTATCTCTATGTAGAGGATATATTGATACTCAGGACTAATATTGGAGTTATTTAGTCCACTAAAGGGATGCTATCCGACAATTTTGACATGAAGGATCTTGGCGTCGCTGATATAATTTTAGAAATTAAAATTACTAGAACAACAGATAGAGCATCTATCTTAGCCACATTACGTGGACAAGATGATAGAAAAATTTAAGGAACATGAGATCAAAGGAAATACAAATCCTTTTCTCTCACATATTCACCTTCGCAAAAATGTAAGAATTGAAAAATAAAAGTTAGAGTATTCTCAAATCATCGAAAGTCTAATGTATTTAATGAATTACACTATACCCGATATAGTTTATGTTGTAAGCAAAATTAAGCAGGTACACTAGTAATCTTAGTAACGACCATTGGACTGCCTTACTAGGAGTAGTGGGATACTTGAAGAATATCAAAGAGTACACCTTGAGATATAGAAAGTATTTACATGTACTTGCAATGTATAGTGATGCAAACTAAATTGCAGATTTTGAGAAATCAAAATCAACAAGCGGATACAACTTTACTCTCGAAAGTGCGATCGCATCTTGAAAATCCTCCAAAGAAACTTGAATAGCCCGTTTTATAATGGAATCAGAATTTATAGCATTGGAGAAGATTGGAGAAGAAGCAGAATGGTTTTGACAATTTCTGGTGGATATACCTTTATAGCATAAATCAGTGCCGGCCACATGCGTTCACTGCGATAATCAAGTAGCGATATTAGGGACACAAAACTTTGTATATAACGGTAAATCTAGACACATCTGTCGTAGACATAACATCATTAGGTAGTTGCTCTCAAATGAAGTATCTCAATTGACGTTGTGGCGTCAAAAGATAACTTAACGGATCCGTTCACTAAATGTTTGAGTAGAGAGCGTATAAAATGTGTATCAAAGAGAATGAGGCTAAAAGCGTAACCATATCGACTCAGCTAAATGAAAACATCAGTTAATGACTAGAGACCCACGAAATAAGTTCAAGAGAAAAAACTGATTACGATTGACTCTGCAAGTAAGCACTTTGGAGCTTGACTCTAACTCATTCTTATGGTGCACCCAAGTGCTTTCTACAAAAAGGTTTAGAGTAAGCTTAACGTTTTTAATGTTGCCTATATCTTGTTATTAAAATAACTGGGGATAGAGTAGAGTATTCTTAATGGGATGATCACCTATGCGAGTGTAGAGCTGGGGTTGGCTCTTTGAGAGTATATATGAGGCTCGTGATTTTCTAAACACTCTCTCTAAAATCAAGAATGTCCAATGCCGAAATGGAGACAACCGAGAGCCACAGTTGATTTTGAAAAGTTACAGCGTGAGGCTTGTTGATTTGGCTTACACAAACAGTCGATAGTTCAAGATCTAATTCACTGATTGGCTAGTAAGTCCGATAAAGTTTTTGTTGCGAAAGGTTCAAGACCTAATTCAGTTATTCTAATGTAGTTACTTTCTTAAAGTGTCTTTCACTGTAGAATAAGTCTCATATTGTGTATAGTTTTTAGAATCTCTATTAATTGTGGGGAATTGTTAGAAACTTGGAATTAAGCCAAGTGAGTTTTTTGAGAAAATTTGAGCTGAAATTTAGGCATGATCCATTACTCGGAATACAGAGAGATGATTGGAATATGTTCTTCTTCCATTGGGGATGAACATGGTATATTCACATATTCAATTCCATTTTCGAATGAATGATATATTCAAAGCAAAAATTGGTGTAATACAATAGCTAATGGGACAAAAAAATAGTGAAAACTCATTAGTCTCACATTGAAAGTGGTATAGGAACATATGTGTCTATTCGAAACAGTTGCATCTATTCTGACCAGTAGGATGTGTCTGTTCGGTGACCACTAGTTACAGCCGAATAAATGTGTCTGTTCAGAACGGTCGCACCCATTTCAACCGAACAAATGTGTCTGTTCGGAGTGGTTGCACCCATCAAAACTGAAATATTTCCTCAACATCCTATATAAAGTGCAGATTTTTACTCAAATGAATCACTTACAATTACTCACAACTAAGAATCTCAAAATTCAATCAAGTACGATGAATAATTGAGTTCTTTAGAGGGATTATTTAAAGTTTTGTTCAGATTTTAGAATTGTGTCTAAAATCCGAATTTTGATGTCTTTTTTTACTTCTGATCAAATGGAAGGTACGTGCCAACTTTGGTTCGACTGTATGTGATTTTGTAAAGTGCTACGCGGAACACGTGAAGAATTGTTGCATCTTGCGAGATCAACGTCCATTATCCCGTATGCACCGTAGTGGGGGACATAATTGTCTTAAGAAGATTCGCTTTACATGTACCTCACTCCAAAATCTGGTTCTTATTCAGTTACTCTGTTTTTTTATTCTACATTCAGTTTTGTACGAATTATTATTAATAAATATGTATCTTGTATAAATATTGATTGCAAAATTATTGAATTCAATATATTCTTTGTTTATTTGAACTAACGTTCTTATTGTCGGGATTATGCTGAATAAAGTATTCATGCTGAAATATTTATTTTAATAAATATTATTGCTAGATAAATTATTATTGAATTATTTATCTTACTGATTTTTTTACTAATACGAGACTAAGTAAATATCTGTTCAATTGACGTCTAATGAAGGGATTTAAAAGATGGTTATGTAATTATGAAATATTCAGTTGAATGAAAAACCTCCCATCTGATTTTCATCGATTTACCATCTGATTTTCACTGATTTAGTTGATTGGTCCGGTTGATCATGATCTTAAATTGGATTGTCAAGACTAACAGTATCGTGATCGTACTTTTACAATTACAAACATTTATGATTTACCGGGAGAAAATTTAAATAATAAAATGATCTTGACTAAGCTATCATTTATTCTATTAAGTCAGTCAGTCAAGCCGTTTTATATATTACAACTTTCTCTCTCTACGTGGTTCGCCAAGTCTTTGTATGCCAACCGCAAAGAATAAGACCACAAATTAAAAGTCTTCATCGCCGCAGTCGTTGTTGTTTTATTGATTTTTTTGTAGCCTCCCAACAAATAGCAACTGCATTTGTGAGTCGTGCGCAAGTCTACGTTCTTTATTAATCATTATTAGTTAAAATAATTCCGACAATTGGGCACTAATCTCAAAGATAAATAGCCAATATGAATGCACTGATCTGCATCAAGATCAAGGTTTATCAAGAAATGGGGGAGGCTGAAGTCTCCATTCTCTCAAAACACACAGTGAAGCCTTCCCCAAGACTAAACAAAGAAGGAGAAGAACCAGAGAGAATCCATCTCACTCCATGGGATCTCAAGATGATCTCCATGGATTACATCCAAAAGGGCATTCTCTTCCACAAGCCTCGCCAACAGTCCATGGACCTCGTCATCTACAATCTCTTAACATCCTTCTCTCACGCTCTCGATCACTTCTACCCTCTGGCCGGCCGTCTCCGCACTACAATCCACAGCGGCGACGACGGCCACAGCTCCATATACATCTCTCTCGACTGCACTGACGACGGCGCCGAGTTCGTCCACGCCCATGCTCCCGGCGTCGCCGTATCCGACATCCTCACCCCCTACTACATTCCCCCTGTCGTCCGCTCCTTCTTCCCCCTCAACTCGCTTCTCGGCCACGACGGCCACTCTCAGCCTCTGCTAGGCGTGCAGGTCACCGAACTGGCCGACGGCGTCTTCGTCGCCTGCACTCTCAACCACACCGTCGCTGACGGCACCTCATTCTGGCACTTCTTCAATACATGGTCTACCATATCCCGCACGGGGGAAAACTCGATCAAGAATCCTCCAGTTTTCGACAAGTGGTTCCCGGATTCCTGTCCGGTTCCGTTGCGCCTGCCGTTCACAGACCACCGGCAGTTCATCAGGAGAGTGCCGCCCCCGCCTCTTCGCGAATGCGCATTCCATTTCTCGTCCAAAAACATCAAGAAGCTCAAAGCCAAGGCCAACGATGAGATGTGCATTGACAACAAGATCTCATCCCTGCAGGCTTTGCTCGCTCACGCATGGAGGTCGGTGACCCGAGCTCGCGGCCTTGACCCGACTCAGGCGACTACCTACATAATCTTCGCCGGATACCGATCTAGAATGAACCCGCCGCTGCCTGAAACATACCTCGGCAACTCGATTCTCGGCGCCCCTGTGACGGTCCTGGCCGGGAACGTACTCCACAAAGGACTGGGGTGGACCGCGTGGCAGCTGAACCAGGCCGTGGCGTCGCAGGGCGAGGCCACGGCAGTGAATTGGGCCCGGTCGTGGGCGGAGAGGCCGTCATTTGTTTATCTTGATCAGTTCAAAGAGACTGATGTGATCACTGGGAGCTCGCCGAGGTTCGATGTGTACGGGAACGATTTCGGGTGGGGGAGGCCGGTGGCGGTGCGCAGCGGGCGGGGGAGCAAGATGCACGGGAAGATGTCGGTGTTTCCGGGGCCGGAGGAGGGGAGCATGGCCATGGAGATATGTATCACGGCGGAGGCGCTGACTGCTCTGCTTGAAGATAGAGAGTTCATGGAAGTCGTCGGTTGATTAATGATGGGGCATTGCAATGCTAAACTTGGTTTGGGAAATTAATTTGGCCGTTATCTTTGTTTTCTTTCGTTAATTTTGCATTGGGCAACTTAAATGCAATTTAACTTCAATGCAATTGCTCATATTGGCTAGCAAGAATCCCGATGTTTCATTAATAAGAATTTAACGAAATATTTCCAAAATAACACTCGTACACAATTCGATCATTTAAAAGAAAAAAAAAAGGAAAAAGGAAAAGAAAAAAGAAAAGAGAAAGGGGAAATTACTTTTAGGTGCCCGAGAGTTTGACTTGTGTCAAAAACTCCCTAAAGAAAAAAATAGTGCCAAAAAGCTCCTAATACAGGATTTAAACTAAGTCCATGTGTACCCTTTTGCATAAGCATGTGGATCTTCAACGCTATTTGAAAGACCAAAATGCCCCTCTAATCTTGTTTTGCGCTCAAGACTCTTTGATGACAATTGTTTTTATGTTTCAGAGAACAATTGTTTTGCTGTACAGTTCAGAATTTATGGAGCAATTATTTTGTCGTCCACTTCAATTGTTATTTGTCCACTTCAAAATTTATTGCTAATTTGATCAAAATATTTAAAAAATATTTAAATATTTAAAAAATAAAAATAAATGAAAACAAAAAAGTAATTAATGACTTATTTTATAAAAATTATTTAATCTCTACTATTTATAAAACGAAAATCATTTAAAATATGAATATTTATTTGTTTATTTTTTAACTTATTCGTTTGTTTATCTTTTATTTATTAATTTAAAAAATATATATTATACTAACAATTAATATAATTTGTTCAGCTTGGAGGCGATGCGACAATCTCAGAGGTGGAAGCTCGGAGGCTGATGAATTTATTTATTATAAATTCATCACAATTTTTTAACTCGGAGCATACTGTCCACTTTTGAGTTTATGATATAAAAAGACAGGACAAAAAATTGTGAATCATAATCTCTACTTTTGAGTTTTCTATCCACATATTGAATAATTTGTCAACTTTCTTAACTTTTTATCCACCATTAAAAGTTGAACAGAAATGTATAAAAGTAGACAACAATTGGCAAAAGTGGATAGAAAAGGAGAAAGTTGGAAAGAAATTGATGAAGGTAGACAAACAGAGAGTAAGGTGCACATAAAAGAAGAAAGTTAGATAGAAATTGACGAAGGTCGACGGAAAAGGAGTAAGATGGACAAAAAAAGAAAGCTGGACAGAAATTAATGAAAGTGGACTGAAAGAGAGTAAGGTGGACATAAAAGAGAAAGTTGAATAGAAATTGACGAAGGTGGACAGAAAGAAAGTAAGGTAGACATAAAAGAAAAAGGTGGACAGAAATTGACGCGGTGGATAGAAAGGGAGTAAGACGGACATAAAAGATGAAAGTTGAACAGAAATTGACGAAAGTGGACAGAAAGAGAATAAAGTGAATATAAAATGTTCATGTTTTATGTCCTGCAGCATAGTGTAGTGAATTATCTAGATTATTGTAACACCCCGCTCCCGGAATACATACTTAGTTGCGTATTCAGATTTCTCGATCGTATTTTTTAATTTACTTTCGGTATTTGTTTTGTATTATGAATTGTATATATGATCGTTTTACCTTGGATCCGGATTTGTGAACTCGGATTCAGCCCAAGTCTGAACCAGGGACTCGATCTCAGGTTATTGCTCGATTTAGTCTTTCTAGTATTCAGATTTGACCGATTTCATTTTCAAACATCATTTTCCAATATTTTAGATTTTTCATGATTTTTTAGAGTTTTTCAGAATTAAATTGAAAATCTTCAAAACCGGTGTCGACCGACACCGCTGCTCGATTTTCGGATTTTTAATTTACAAACAGAGTTGAAATTCTAAAAAACGGCTTTCCCATAACTTCTTAAAATCACATTTTCTATCTAAATACTTTTTCTGGGAGTTTTCTAAATTTATCGAAATTTCACTTGATTTGGTGTCGGTCAGTATCGCTGGTTGATTCCAGGAATTTTAGTTTACTATTGGAATTAAATTTCTGGAATCCACTTTCATATTACTTCTCAGAATTATATTTTCTCTTTTCAGACATTTTCTGAGATTTTTCAGATTTTATCAAAAATCCGGCCAACCAGGTATAGACCGGTATTGACGGTTGACTTCAGGATTTTTATTTTGAAAATGAGATTGAATCTCCAAAAACTGATTTCACCAAACACCTTAAAAGAATATTTATTATTTTTTAGAATTTTTGAGAAACTTTCGAGATACTTCAATTTTTCGGCTTTTCCGGGTTTTCGGTGTTTTCCCAGATACCGAAACCTTATCCAGATATTTTATTTTCTCTTTTTTTATTTTCTCTCTCCTCGTTAGACGCGAGTTTCATAAAATCTGGATTCAGTCTTTAATGCAGAGATCCTCTTCATTCTGCATTTAATGTTATGTTCTTCAAGTCATCATGACTTTTGTCTTTTCTGTTAAACGCAACATTCACGTTTTTCCCTGGATGAAAGCTCCATCCCCGCGTCTGGACAATTGCCAGACACAGGTTTTCAGCTTGAGGAGACGCGGGCTTTTCTTTAAATGAGACGCAAGACTCATCTGATTGCGTCTCTTTTGTTTTGAAACAATGACATACTTGTAATAATAATTCCTACCCTTTATATAAACACCCCCACTCCTTCCCTCTCTTTCATTTTTTCTCTTCTTTTATCTTCAACAGCAGCCAACGAACCAGCAGCCCAAGCTAGCCGCCATGCCCTCCTTTGGCCGGCCACCCTCCATTTCCACCACCATCTCCTCCACAAATTCCTCCACCATTCTCCCCTCCATCTCCTCCTCCATTTCCAACAACACCACCACCTCCACACCACCTTCTTCTTCCTCTTTTCCACCAAGAAACTCCAAGAAATCCAATTCCACCACCAACTTCACCACCTTCTCCACCACTACCTACACCACCTTGACCACCACGAATCACGCCATCTTTCTCTCCTCGGAATACTCTTTCTAACAAGGTATAGCTCCGTTCTCCGAAGCATCGTTTCAAAAACTCCATTTTCACCATTTCAACTACACTTGCACCACCATTGGTTGGGCTTGGGGCTTTGGCCACCGGCCACTTCCGGCCGTCTCCGGCCGCCGCCGGCAACATGACCGACCATCCCCCCTCCGTTCTTCTTTCTTATCTTTCCTTTCCATCTTTCTTTTCTTCCCTTCATTCTTTCTTTCTTTCTTTCTCTTTTCTTACCTTCTTTCTTTTTCCTTTCCTTTAATTCCTTCCCTGTGTCTCTTCTTCCTCATTCCCTGCGTCTCCCCTTTTCCCTGTCTCTCCCTTTCTCTTGTTGTGTGATTACTAGACGCGGATTTTACCCCCTGCGTCCAAATAATTATTTAACGCGACCTTCGCGTTCTTATATCAGTGCGACGCGGAGTTCATGCTCGCGTCTGCGTTCTCCTCGTGTCCTTGCTAGAACGCGATTCTCGAACCTCGCGTTTGTGACATCTACGCAACGCGACTCCCGCGTCTGCGATTTTGGCGTCTCCATTCTCTCTCCTCTTGGTTCATTCTCTCTCCTTCTGGCTCATTCTCTCTCCTCTTCTACATAACACGATCTTTACTTTATTGAACGCGTTTACGCGTTAGTTACCTGAATTCCGGCGAATGGGGATTTCACAGTATTTTTCCGTATTTAGGCGAGTGTCCTCGCCTCCATTCGATTTTCTCCGCTTTGTCGGGTCGACTTGTATTGGCATTATGTATCACTTAACATGTTACTACTTGATGCATGTTCCTGCTATGTTATCTCTTATCACTTGTTTCTTGTTATGACATGACTTATAACCTGTCACCTGCCCGATCACTTGTCACTGTCATGATTAAAACCTGATACCTGTTATGATTAACTCTCTACCCATGATTATCACATTTCGGGAATGTAGTACTTGATCTCTTGTTATGAACTCTCGTTATGCTTGTTATGTACTCCTGTTATGACCAGTTATGATCCTACTCATTTCCGTAATCCGATAATTATGTTAATAAGCCATAAAAAGGATAACTTGCACGGGGAATGGGAGGAAGTGATGGATGCCGGTATGATGCCTTGCTTATAGTAATGGAATACAAAACTGACGATTCGTGTTAGGGGGATTTCAGGCCCCCAGAAGATGCGTGTTAGGAGGATTTAAGGTCCCCAATGGCTGTGTCCCGGGCGGACGGGAACTACTATAAGTAGGAGCTATCAGTTCTTCATCAGCTTCCAATAACCAACCTCGACTTCCTTATATATGGATGTATGTGTGTTGAGATGTACACCGGGACGCATACCTAGATATATGGGTCAGACGAGTAATAATAATAAAATGCCAAGATAATAACTTGTTATGTTGTCCTACAACTTGGTTATACCACTTGTCTCGCCACAATTGTTTTCATCGGATTTTACATCAGATTTCTGGTTTATGAGCATTACTATATTATACATGCTTACATCCTGCTTTACCACTCGTGTTCTATTCCACCAGTCTCTACTGTTATCATCTTATATCATACATGTTCCCTGCTTCATATCACTTACTGTATATCTACTTGTTCATGCATGCTGGTGCTCACGACTTAGTTTTCCTATGCATGTTTATGATTCGGATTTGTCGAGTGCTTATCTATGCACGTCACTTGGCATTAGCATCACCACTTGCCGGGGAGTACTGACTCCTCTGGATTCTCATGTCCAGGTCTCGGAGCTTGGACTGTAGGGGATCTTTCTGCTGAGGATCAAGCTTACTTCTGCGGAGCAGACAGACCAGCTGTAGCTCCAGTCCCTTCCTTGCTCCCCTGGTTGGTTCGCGGCATCTCCTGCTATTTCGTGAGCGCCCTTTTGTACTGTTCATATATGTACATCTCTTTGTATTCTCCAATTTGTGCCTATCAGTAATGTAATATTCTTGTAATATTTGTCACCTCTGGTGATAACTTTGTAATTGTACTCATATGTTGGAATGTATAATGCACCACGTGCTTCTATACTCTGATTCTTGCCTGTACTGATGCTTAGCGTATATATGTGAGGGTATTTCTGACCTGCGTATATACGACGCAGTAACGTCTCCGTATCCGCGGGATCGGGGCATTACAGTGTGGTATCAGAGCCCAGGCTCTTACCTCCTCAGTACGTCCAGACGGCTAATTTATGGTAAAGAAATTTGCAACTGGAATACAAGAGTTGTAACAGCCAAATTTTTACTAATTAAATTTTTATTATTTTTATTCTGAATCTCTCCTCATCCTAATTATAAAGAATTATTGTTAAATGATTTATCTAAAGTAGTACCCTCAACTTTACAATAACAACAATTTAAGCCTATTTAGGTGACCCACTTCCCCTTTTTAATTAAATTGTGATGATTGAGGATATATGGCATGAATGTGTAAGTACATGTGTGTATGTATCAATTAGTGGCATTAATAAGGGTGAGAGTTGGCATGAATTGTAACCTAACCCCTTTTCTATTAACCAAATCATATTTTTACCCTAATATTAGGATTAGGGGTAGGTATGCATGCTTGGGGGGGATCAAGGGCTAGGATTGCATTAAGGAATGTGAGTCCAAGTGGCAACTAGAGAGGGACCTCCCCCACTTTGTAAATTGCACCAAAAATAGGGTTGACTACCCAATTTGCCCTCATCTTCATCCTCCATCAGATCTGAAATTTCTCTCCTCTCCAAAAGTGAGAACTTGGAACCCTAATCAACCCTTTTTCTCTTCTCAAAGAAATTCTGAAGTAGAACACCATCTCTAGATCAACCCTAATCCCTCACCACTCCTCTTCACCTTAGATCGAAGCCATCGCAAGAGGGGGGAGAGCTCGCGCGCGCGCAGCAGCAAGCACAGCAGCAGCAGCAGCATGCCGCGCATGCTGCTGGCTGGCCGCGCACGCGCGGCCTGAAGGGGGCGCCGCGTGCGGATCTTGGAGGGGGAGGCCGGATCTTGGAGGGGGAGGTTTTGGGGTGAGTTGGGGGGGATCTACCACTTCTACATAAAGATTTTAAAGGCCCAACTTAAATTTTTAGATCTGAATTCAAGGTGAGTAAAGCTAAACTATTAGGGTAATTTTTCATCAAATTTAGAGAAGTAGAAAATTTTTAATCATGTATAGATGACCCACAAGTATGCTTAATTCGCTGTTTTATGATTATTGGTAAGCTAAATGTGACCTAATTGGGTATTACATAGTTGTTATTTCTCTAAATTATCATGTGATGAAATGCATGTGTGAGATATGTGTTCTAACTTACTTATCATGCCTAAGTGAGATGATTTAGTAAAAAATTCGTTGTTTTGTGATTATCATTAAGCTAAATGAGACCTAATTGGGTATTACATAGTTGTTATTTCCCTAAATTATCATGTGAATGAAATGCATGTGTAAGAGATGTGTTTTAACTTACTAATTATACCTAGTGGTGGAATGCATGTGTAAGTGAAAAACACCTAGAGGGGGGGGGGGTGAATAGGTGTAAGTGCTAATCTAAGAAACTTAATGCAAACTAAGTGCGCTAAATGCGGAAGCTAATGCAAATTATGCACAAACTAATACAATATAACAAGTGTAGCCGAATTCCCCTTGCGAGGCTCTGGACTAACTCCCCTTGATTCCCCTTGAAATGGGTTGAGGCGATATGTGAAGCTCTTGTTGGATGAGTATAAGTTAGGCACACACACGCAAGCAATCCAAGCAATATGAAATACACACAATCAAGCCAAGCATATAATAGATATGACAATAAGAAATGCAAGGCACAACACAAGCAATATATGATATGAATGAATCAATGCTCAACACAAGCTAGTATGATATGATGATGAGTATGATGCTTTGCACAAATATAAAAGAGAGAGTTAGAGAGACAATGGATCAATACGCAAACACCAAGATTTGTTTCGAGGTTCGAGCACCTTGCTCTACATCCCCGCCTACACCACCGTGTAGGATTTCCACTATCTCAACTCCCACCGAGGGAACCTCTACCGAAGAGGATTTCTTACAACTCTAGGAGTACCAAACTCCTCTCTCAAACAACAACCTCCTCACAACCGAGGGGTTAGGCCCGTAGCCAATACAACAACCAATCCACACACACCTCTACCGAAGAGGCTCACAACCAAACTCCACCTCTACCGAAGAGGGAGCAAACCAATACCACTCCGATCACCTCTACCGAAGAGGGATACAACAAATAAAGGAGGGTTTACAACAATGAGGTTTACAACAAACAACCTCAAACACTTCTCTTTCTTTCTTTTTCCACGAAACAAAGATCCTAATAGTTTAGGATAGAAGATATAGCTCAAGTGTGGAATCAAGGTGTTTTTGAAAACCAGCAACAAAGAAAAACTATTGGGAAATCACTTGTAAGTGTTAGAAAATGAAAAACAAAACAATCTCCCAAAACCCTAGCTTTCTTTGATTTTCCTAAAACCCAAAAACAAATAAGATGAAATCTTTTTGACTTAAAAACTCTTTTAAAAACTCTTTTAAACTCTTCAGAAAACTGAAAATTTTTAGCTCAAAAATTCTTCTCTAAAACAATGGAGAAATGGGGTATATATAGCCCCTAGGAAAAACTAGCCGTTAGGCTGATGTGGCAGTCTGACCAACTGCCGGTCGACCGGCCCGGTCGACCGCCAACGGTCAAAAATGTGACCGTTGGGCAACATCGGTCGACCGGTCCGGTCGACCGAAATAAACCGAGAGCAGAGCTCTCAGGCCCGGTCGACCGGCCCGGTCGACCGTCCACTGTGCCTAACAGACGTGCACGTCTGTGCACGTCGGTCGACCGGATCGGTCGACCGGCCCTTGGTGCGGTCGACCGTCCCGGTCGGCCGACCAGCCTGTCAGCACAAAACCAGGTCAGAAATTTTGGAAAAATATTTTCTAAAAAATCTTTTATCTCTTTTAAAAATACCATAAAAATTGTTTTATCATTTTATATTGAAACATAAACATGTGATAAAAATTTCAAGACATATATCAATCATATCAATTCATTTTTGTATCTTGCCAATTTTATCAAAAACAAAACTTGTATTTTTATCAAACTTGATTTTTCCAAAGCATGAATAGGATAGTCAAAATAAGTTTGTTTACCAAGTTAAAGCATGTATGTATAAATAGAGAACATCTACTATACATATAACATATGTAAACTTGTTTTGATCTATTCTTCATGAAAACCAAAAACCAAATCATGAAACGTGTGTGTTTTGTGCACTTGAGCATATCAACTAAACTAAGCTTTACAAATATGGATCTAAAACACAAACTCTAAACTAGATACCTAAGTCTTCTTGACGATCTTCATCTTCAAGTAGACTTGCTCCAAAACTCCGTGATTCTCCAAGTGCAAAGGTATGATCTTTAAGCTTTGGCACCGGAATCACCATGAATAGCTTCTAATCATCTTGTTGAAGCTAATCACCAACCTAATATCCTGATAATGATCTGAAACTTAGAAACACAAGAATATTAGTAAACATAACTACATGAGTGTTGATCATCATCAAAACTAGAGTGGAAGGCCATTGGGCCAACAATCTCCCCTTTTTGATGATGACAAAACTCATGGAGTTATATATGCATGGATTAAAGATAAGCTTCAAGGAAGCTCCCCCTTAACTCATGCATAGGGATAAACAATAAATAAATGCAATGAATATTAAACATGAAACATGCATATGCATAAACAATAAATGGTTCTAGATATCAAATGGAATATCCAAAATAAAATAAGCTCTAGATACCACACAAGAGTGTTGCCGAATTCCCCTTGCGAGGCTCTGGACTAACTCCCCTTGATTCCCCTTGAAATGGGTTGAGGCGCTATGTGAAGCTCTTGTTGGATGAGTATAAGTTAGGCACACACACACAAGCAATCCAAGCAATATGAAATACACACAATCAAGCCAAGCATATAATAGATATGACAATAAGAAATGCAAGGCACAACACAAGCAATATATGATATGAATGAATCAATGCTCAACACAAGCAAGTATGATATGATGATGAGTATGATGCTTTGCACAAATATAAAAGAGAGAGTTAGAGAGACAATGGATCAATACGCAAACACCAAGATTTGTTTCGAGGTTCGAGCACCTTGCTCTACATCCCCGCCTACACCACCGTGTAGGATTTTCACTATCTCAACTCCCACCGAGGGAACCTCTACCGAAGAGGATTTCTTACAACTCTAGGAGTACCAAACTCCTCTCTCAAACAACAACCTCCTCACAACCGAGGGGTTAGGCCCGTAGCCAATACAACAACCAATCCACACACACCTCTACCGAAGAGGCTCACAACCAAACTCCACCTCTACCGAAGAGGGAGCAAACCAATACCACTCCGATCACCTCTACCGAAGAGGGATACAACAAATAAAGGAGGGTTTACAACAATGAGGTTTACAACAAACAACCTCAAACACTTCTCTTTCTTTCTTTTTCCACAAAACAAAGATCCTAATAGTTTAGGATAGAAGATATAGCTCAAGTGTGGAATCAAGGTGTTTTTGGAAACCAGCAACAAAGAAAAACTATTTGGGAAATCACTTGTAAGTGTTAGAAAATGAAAAACAAAACAATCTCCCAAAACCCTAGCTTTCTTTGATTTTCCTAAAACCCAAAAACAAATAAGATGAAATCTTTTTGACTTAAAAACTCTTTTAAAAACTCTTTTAAACTCTTCAGAAAACTGAAAATTTTTAGCTCAAAAATTCTTCTCTAAAACAATGGAGAAATGGGGTATATATAGCCCCTAGGAAAAACTAGCCGTTAGGCTGATGTGGCAGTCTGACCAACTGCCGGTCGACCGGCCCGGTCGACCGCCAACGGTCAAAAATGTGACCGTTGGGCAACATCGGTCGACCGGTCCGGTCGACCGAAATAAACCGAGAGCAGAGCTCTCAGGCCCGGTCGACCGGCCCGGTCGACCGTCCACTGTGCCTAACAGACGTGCACGTCTGTGCACGTCAGTCGACCGGATCGGTCGACCGGCCCTTGGTGCGGTCGACCGTCCCGGTCGGCCGACCAGCCTGTCAGCACAAAACCAGGTCAGAAATTTTGGAAAAATATTTTCTAAAAAATCTTTTATCTCTTTTAAAAATACCATAAAAATTGTTTTATCATTTTATGTTGAAACATAAACATGTGATAAAAATTTCAAGACATATATCAATCATATCAATTCATTTTTGTGTCTTGCCAATTTTATCAAAAACAAAACTTGTATTTTTATCAAACTTGATTTTTTCAAAGCATGAATAGGATAGTCAAAATAAGTTTGTTTACCAAGTTAAAGCATGTATGTATAAATAGAGAACATCTACTATACATATAACATATGTAAACTTGTTTTGATCTATTCTTTATGAAAACCAAAAACCAAATCATGAAACGTGTGTGTTTTGTGCACTTGAGCATATCAACTAAACTAAGCTTTACAAATATGGATCTAAAACACAAACTCTAAACTAGATATCTAAGTCTTCTTGACGATCTTCATCTTCAAGTAGACTTGCTCCAAAACTTCGTGATTCTCCAAGTGCAAAGGTATGATCTTTAAGCTTTGGCACCGGAATCACCATGAATAGCTTCTAATCATCTTGTTGAAGCTAATCACCAACCTAATATCCTGATAATGATCTGAAACTTAGAAACACAAGAATATTAGTAAACATAACTACATGAGTGTTGATCATCATCAAAACTAGAGTGGAAGGCCATTGGGCCAACAGTAAGACATACGCTTTAACTTACCAATCATGCTTAGATGAGCCAATTTAGTATGATAATTCGCTGTTTTTCTTTATTAATATCATGATAGTCAACTTGATATGTACGTGGCATAACCGTTACCTTTCATAAATAGAAATGATATGATGCATGTGTGAGGTGTATGATCCATACCAATATCACTCCATGAATGACAAGCTATTGACATCGAGTCTTACATTATGTCTACTCAAATGTAAGGGGGAAGACCCCTCCTTACACTATGGCGTTGTGTTAGGTATCAACAAGTATATGGGAATAATGCATGTTTTCATGTAGGGTTGAATGTGGCATGTCATGACTTTACCACGATATTGGGAAACCACCAAGTACATGTTTTCTTCCCTCTTGTTACGCATCAATTGTGTGTATGACGTGTAAGTTAGTCTTTAAATTTCTTGCTAAGAGCATAATGACTTAAACTATGTATGCATGCATTTATGCTTCAAGGAGGAAGGGGCCGGGCGGGAGCCGGTAGGAGGGGGAAGACGGGGACTTGATATATAAGTATGAATATCTATAAGGAGGAAGGGACCGGGCGGGAGCCGGTAGGACGGGGGAAGACGGGGAATTTATACGTTTTATATATACATGAACTATAAAAGGAGGAAGGGGCCGGGCGGGAGCCGGTAGGAGGAGGAAGACGGGGAATTTCATTTAAATTGAATGGCATGTAAAAGCAAACTGTCAAGTCTTATCCCATATTGGTAATATTTGTATTAACCTAGAATGTCACACTAAGTAAATAGCGAACCGAGTTGATGTGGAATGACAAGTCCACAATAATTTACGCACATATTCATGTAAGTAATTCACTTTGTGTTATGGCATAGAGGAATGTAACTCTTGATAGTGAAGACATGTAGACCACAAATGTATGGGGCCTAGAACAAGTAAGTCAGGTTGGAGGATTTTATTGTCTCATGGATTTAGTTGTAAACTACCTCTTTTAGTGTAACGCCCCGATTCCACAGATACGGGGACGTCACTGCGACGTATATACGTAGGTCAGAAAATGCCCCACACGTATATACGCCAAGCAAAAAGTACAATAAAGATCAGAGTACACGGTAAAGCGTGATATCTATAAATATGCCAACAGAGAAGTACAGGTACAAGTCATCACAAAGTATGATAAAATATTACACATTTCATGTATCATTTATCACAACAAGTCCAAAAGCAAAAGATACAACAAAAGTACAAATAGAGCTCACGAGTAGGATGAAGATCCCGTGAGTCAAAAGTAGGATCTGGCACAGGGACCGGAGCTAATCTGCCTGCTCACTAAAGAAGGCCTGATCTTCGGTGGATGGCTCCACTTCGACCCAAGCCTCGGAATCTGAATATGCAAATCCAAGGGATCAAGACATACAAACAATAACAATTACAGCCAAGTGGCTAAGATACATGAATAAGGAAAGCTGGAACAGTATAATGAATATAAATCAACAGGTAGGGAAAACATATAGAACTGAAGTCAGCATGGAATGAATGCATAGCTATGGTCTATTATTATTATTACTTGCTTTACTGTGATATCTAGCTATGTGACCCAGCGTCCCAGCGCACATAGATCCATATCCTAGTAACTCAAGGTTGTTATTGGAAACAGCGGGGGTATCGACGAACTATGTTTACAGTGGACCCCGTACATGCCCGGGATAACGGTCCAGGATTGTTCCGTTGCTTGGTGACGGAAGCCAGCCGCTAGGCTATTCAGGAGGGTCTTATGTATGCCCTTAGTCATGACTGATTCAGGAATAGGGAGCAAGCACTCCCCTCGGTCCCCTTGTGTACCGCAGGTTAGACCGGAATATGATTGTACAATATACCTACTACCACTGTAAACACGAACACGTATCGATATCCGCATATTTCCCCCGACCCATATGTAAATTGGTGCTTTTTATAGGAAAGTCAAGTGTATCATGCTTTGTTTTAAGAGATGGCATGATGGGTGGTGATATTTACTATTTACATGTCATGATACAAGAATATGCAATAACAAGTCATGAGGTAACAAGAGATACATCTATTCAGTAATAGGTCATGTAATATCAGTATTGAAGCATGAACAAGCAAGATATAATACACATGTAACAAGCATAAGAACCAAATTCAGAACAGAAATTAACTATGACACACAGTCAGAATTAGTCGACTAGGGGTAAGGGTTAGTCGACTAATAGGGGTCTCTAGTCGACTGACAGTCTGGATTAGTCGACTGGAACTGGGATACAGAGAGTTGGAATTCTGTTTCAGGAAGAGTTAGTCGACTAGGGTAGGAGGGTTAGTCGACTAACAGTGAGCTCTAGTCGACTAACAGATACTTAAATCGACTAAGTCTGTTGATGCAGAAAGTTGGATTTCTGGTCCAGGGAGGATTAGTCGACTAGGGGGATTCAGGAGTCGACTAATAGTGATTTCCAGAGAGTTGAGATTTATGTCCAGAAAAGATTAGTCGACTGATAATTGGGGTAAGTCGACTAATACTGTGTTTTCCAGAAAAACTAAGTTTCAGCTAAGTGTTCTAGTCGACTAGCTCCTAGGGTAAGTCGACTAATAGTGGGAAAAACAGTGACAGAACAGATTTTCTGGAAATTGTGTTTGATGGTTCAATTCATGGTTTTGGGTGACCTAGGTGTACAAGAGGTGTAGATACAAGTGTTCTAGGGCTAATTCAAGTCTTGGTGAGTGAAATACTCACTTGGAACCGTTTGATTGAAGCTCTACGAGTCCAGAAAGAGTGTGGTCGACGGATAGCTCCCAAATGATCCTTGGCGACGAAGAGAGCTACGATCCAAGCTCCAAAGTAGAAGCTTGAGCTGGAGGTGAAGAGCTTGGGGAGTTCTCTGGAGTTAGGGTTCAGGTTGAGGAAGGAGAGGGTTTGTGAGAGCTTCTCTTCTCTTGAGTTGAAGTGGAGGAAGAAAAAGAGGTAAGTTGCAAATGAAAACCTATATATAAGATGGGGATTTTGTAAAGGAGATGGAATTTGTGTAGAAAGGAGGGGTTTCCTTGCAAAAAGGAAGGGGTGAGGTGTCCCTCACCTGGCCACTTGGCCGGCTGTGGGAGAGAGAGAGAGTGAGTGGGGTTAGGTGGGAGGGTGAGTGGGAAATGAGGTGGAAAATGTGGAATTTTGCAATTATTGAAAAAATGTCCGAAATTCAAGTATCTCGGAATGACCTGAAAATTTTACCAAAAATCAAGAATAATATTTGAAGGCTCATGGTGCAATTCGTTTGAAGAATTAGTTTATGGTTTTAAAACTAAAAATCTCGGAATCAGTTATTTACCGACTCCGTTGGAATTTTCATAAATTTATAAAATTCTCAGAAAAAGTATTTAGATAGAAAATATGATTCTAAGAAATAATGTCTAAAGGATCTTCTAGAAATTCCTAACTGTTTGCAAGATAAAAATCCGAGAATCGATCAGCGGCACTGGTCGACACCGGTTTTGAAAATATTTAATTAAATTCAGGAAAATTCCAGAAAATCATATAAAATCCAAAGTATAGGAAAATGACATTTGGAACTGAAATCGGTCGAATACAGGAAGTAATTCGAAAAAAAAACACGATAGGGAAACTGAATACGCAACTAAGTACGTATTCCGGGAACGGGGTATTACAATCTACCCACCTTACAAAAATTTCGTCCTCGAAATTTCGTAAAGTGAAAGGGAATAGATAAATAAGGATAAGAAGGAAAATGTCGATAGATAAGAATGAAAGGAAGAGTCTTACCAATCAAGTTGTGAAGAGATGAGGGTAACGCTCACGGATAACATCCTCTCGTTCCCACGTGGCCTCTCCTGGGGCATGCCTGTTCCAAGACACCAACACCAATGGTATAGCTCTGTTCTTCAATGCCTTGACACTCCTGTCCAAATAGCCATCGGCTGCTCTTGATATGACAAGTCCGGTTGTAGTTCCAGCTCGGAATGATCCAGAATATGACTATCATCTTTCACATACTTCCTCAGCTGTGACACGTGGAATACATCGTGAACTCCGTCCAAAGATGGCGGTAACGCCAACCTGTAAGACACCTCTCCCACTCGATCCAAAATCTCGAATGGGCCGATATATCTTGGACTAAGTTTTCCACGCGTACCGAACCGGATTACTCCTTTGGTAGGTGATATCTTCAGGAATACATGATCTCCGGTCTGGAATTCCAATGGCCTTCTCTGTGTGTCAGCCCAACTCTTCTGCCGACTCTGCGCTGCCCTGAGGTGGTCTCTGATAATCCTGACCTTGTCTGTTGTCTGAATCAGAATCTCTGGCCCCAAAAGTCTTCTCTCACCGACTTCATCCCAACAAATCGGAGACCTACACTTCCTCCCATACAATGCTTCAAATGGTGCCATCTTGATACTTGCTTGATAACTGTTATTATAAGAAAACTCCGCCAAGTGAAGATGGTCTTCCCATGATCCCTGGAATTCAATCATGCAGGCCCTCAACATATCCTCAAGAATCTGGATAGTCCTCTCAGATTGTCCGTCTGTCTGAGGATGATATGATGTACTGAATTTCAGACGAGTCCCTAGACTTTCTTGGAGACTCTCCCAGAAATGAGATCTGAATCTGGTGTCTCGGTCTGATACAATACTAACAGGAACTCCATGTAGACGAACTATCTCCTTCAAGTACTTGTCTGCCAAGACCTCTGTTGACTGTCCCACCCTGAATGGTATAAAGTGAGCTGACTTGGTGAGACGGTCAATGATTATCCACACGGCATTATTACCTTTAGGACTTCGAGGCAATGCCGTAACAAAATCCATGGTAATGTGCTCCCACTTCCACTCGGGAATCGGTAAAGGTTGCAGAAGTCCCGCCGTCCTCTGATGCTCAATCTTTATCTGTTGACAAACCAAGCACTTGGCTACAAACTGAGCTATCTCCCTCTTCATAGCATTCCACCAAAACTGTTTCTTCAAGTCCTGATACATCTTGTTTCCCCCTGGGTGTATGGAATATGCTGAACTGTGAGCTTCCGCCAAAATCTTCTGCCGAACTTCTCCTTGGGGAACACAAAGCCTGCTACCAAAATATAAGGCACCATCCGGACGAATACTGATATCAGTCCTCAATCCAGCCTCTACCTGAGCTCGGAACTGTTGCAATCTGGGTCTTCCTTCTGAGCTTCCTTGATCTCATCTATTAATGTTGACTGAATCTGCAAAGCCATGAGCTGTCCTGCCTCCTCAGTCTCCCGAACCAACCTCAGGTCCAATCTGATAATGTCCTGAATCAACTCCTTCTGCTGAGTGATTTGGACAAGCACCCTATTCTCTGGCATCCTGCTCAGTGCATCCGGTACTGTATTGACCTTGCCTGGATGGTATTGCAAGTCAATATCATAGTCTGCCATCAGCTCCAGCCACCGCCTCTGCCTCATGTTCAACTCCTTCTGTGAGAATATATACTTGAGGCTCTTGTGATCCGTGTATATCAACACCTTATCTCCCAGAAGATAATGCCTCCAAATCTTCAAGGCAAAAATCACAGCTGCAAGCTCCAAGTCATGAGTTGGGTAATTCCGCTCATGAGTCTTCAGTTGCCTAGATGCATATGCTATAACATGATCATGTTGCATAAGCACACACCCCAGGCCTTTCCCTGATGCATCACTGAATATGACCATCCCTCCTCTCCCTGAGGGAGTCTTCAAGATCGGAGCTGAAATGAGCCTCTGCTTCAACTGCTCAAATGCTGCAGTACATTCCCCAGTCCAAATGTACCTCTCTCCTTTCCGGGTGAGCTTGGTCAACGGGGCTGCAATCCTAGAGAAATCCTGGACAAAGCGTCTGTAATATCCTGCTAGTCCAAGAAAACTCTTAACCTCAGTCACCGTCCTCGGAATTGGCCAATCCTTCACTGCTTGGACCTTGCTGGGATCCACCGAGATTCCTTCTGCTGAAACAATGTGCCCAAGGAAGGCTATACTGTCCAACCAAAAGTCACACTTGCTCCTCTTGGCATGAAGCAGCTCCTGCTGGAGGGTCTGCAACACAATCCTCAAGTGTTCTGCATGCTCCTTGTTGTTCTTGGAATAGATCAAGATGTCATCTATGAAGACAACAACGAACTGATCCAGGTAGGGCGAGAACACTCGGTTCATCAAATCCATGAAAACTGCAGGGGCATTGGTGACTCCGAAAGGCATAACTAGGAATTCATAGTGGCCATAACGGGTCCTGAATGCCGTCTTCGGGATATCCTCTGTCTTCATCCTTAGCTGATGGTACCCCGACTGCAAATCCAACTTAGAGAATACCCGGGCTCCATGAAGCTGATCAAACAAATCATCAATCCTTGGCAAGGGATACTTGTTCTTGATGGTAACCTTGTTCAATTCCCTGTAATCAATACAAAGTCTCTTACCACCATCCTTCTTGTTCGCCAATAGCACTGGAGCTCCCCATGGTGAAGCACTTGGCCGAATCAATCCCTTATCAGAGTACTCCTGCAGCTGCTTCTTCAGAATCTCTAGCTCCGTCGGTGCCATCCTGTACGGAGCCTTAGATATAGGAGCTGTCCCAGGCACAGTATCAATTGAGAACTCGATCACCCTTTTTGGTGGCAGTCCTGAGATCTCAGCAAACACTCCTGGAAATTCATCCCACACCGGTACTCCTTTCTGAACCTCTGAAGTAGTCAACCGAGTCTTTCTCTTGGTAGACTTCACCTCACCACAAAATTGAAATTCTGGTTGACGGGGAATCCTGAAAATAATCTTCTTCTCCCTACAGTCAATAACTGCATGGTACTGACTGAGCCAGGTCATGCCTAAGATTACGTCGTACCCTTTAGTGTCTAGCACGAGCATATCTATGGCCAAGGTCTTATCACAAAGTTCCACTGGACAATCAGCACAAACCCTAAAAGACATGACTACTCCATTCCCGGTACTAATCTCCCATTTGTGGTCTAACACTTTAACAGGTATAGAATGCAATGCCACAAAATGATCTGAGATAAAACAATGCGAAGCACCGGAATCGAAGAGGGCTAAAACAGGTTGAGAATGCACTCTGATATTACCTGTTATCACCTCCTCAGAAGTCTCAGCTTCCACCTCCGTCAAGTTGTAGGCTTGACCTCTTCCACGCCCTGCTGCTGTCCTAGCTCCCCTCTGGACTGGGCGATAAGCTTGCTGTGGTGGAAGGGGAAGAGCTCTCCTCATCACTGGTCCCTGATTCCTCTGCCCCGGTGGTCCTGGAAGTGCTCTCTGTCCAACCGGTCCCTGAAGTGCTGGCACAGCTTGGCCGGCTATCCCCATCCTTCTGTGCGGACAGGCTTCTATAGAATGATCCCTGGATCCACACACCAAACACAATCCATTTGCCCTACGGCAATACTGACGAATGTGGCCCGGCTTCTGACAATAACTGCAGAAGGCCGATGGTTGGCCCGCCTGGTAAGGAGCTGGTCTGAATTGCTGCCTCATCTGCACCTTCGCTGCTCTGAATGGGCCTCCTCTCCCCATTGGTGGAAACGGCCTCTTCATGGCCTGGTTCCTCATCTGATCCTCTTGCTTCTTCTCCAACCCACGCTCCACTTCCCGAGCTATGGTAAGAACCTCTGAATAAGTCTTCAGCTGTTGGGGCAATAAGAACATCTGAATGTCCATCTGCAAGCCCTGCTGGAACCTACTTGCCCGCTTCTCCTCATCCGTCACCATGTACGGTGCAAAGCGGCTCAATCTAAGAAACTCTGCAGCATACTCGTCCACGGACTTGCTCCCTTGCTGAAGCCTGATAAACTGCTCTTCCATGTCCTTCTGGGCAGTAGCTGGGAAGAATCTGGCATAGAAGCTCTTGGAGAATGTGTCCCAGGTGACAGGCTTCTCCAGTCTGGCCTCTTCAGCAAGCCACCAAGTTCTAGCAACATCTTTCAACTGAATCTTGGCGACCTCAACTTGGTTCTCCTTTGGTACCCTGGCTGCATTCAGCAGATCTGTGGTATCTGTCAACCACTGTTCAGCATCCAAGGGCTTCTCTTCTCCCGTGAAGATGGCTGGTTGCAGTCGCCTGAAGTCCGATACATTTCCGGGCCTCTGCTCCTTGGGAGCTGCCAATTCCTGTCGGAGGAGCTCCGTCTGCTGCTGCTGGTTCTCCATCATAGTCTGAATGACTCTCAGAATATCCACATGGTCTCCAGTGGGTCCATTAGAGGCTTGCCCAGAGTTGTTACGTCCCGTCCTTCTCTCCATACCGATTGGTAAAGGATAACTGAGATTGGAAAAATGGAAGGAATTTAGGACACAAGGGATGGAAATCAAGAAGGAATCAAGAAGGACTAGACAACTTCGTACATTGTAGTTGGCATCAGCAAATTTTTAATTTGCTGCTTGATTGTACTTTAGGTGTGAGAGCCTAGGCTCTGATACCAACCTGTAACGCCCCGATTCCACAGATACGGGGACGTCACTGCGACGTATATACGTAGGTCAGAAAATGCCCCACACGTATATACGCCAAGCAAAAAGTACAATAAAGATCAGAGTACACGGTAAAGCGTGATATCTATAAATATGCCAACAGAGAAGTACAGGTACAAGTCATCACAAAGTATGATAAAATATTACACATTTCATGTATCATTTATCACAACAAGTCCAAAAGCAAAAGATACAACAAAAGTACAAATAGAGCTCACGAGTAGGATGAAGATCCCGTGAGTCAAAAGTAGGATCTGGCACAGGGACCGGAGCTAATCTGCCTGCTCACTAAAGAAGGCCTGATCTTCGGTGGATGGCTCCACTTCGACCCAAGCCTCAGAATCTGAATATGCAAATCCAAGGGATCAAGACATACAAACAATAACAATTACAGCCAAGTGGCTAAGATACATGAATAAGGAAAGCTGGAACAGTATAATGAATATAAATCAACAGGTAGGGAAAACATATAGAACTGAAGTCAGCATGGAATGAATGCATAGCTATGGTCTATTATTATTATTACTTGCTTTACTGTGATATCTAGCTATGTGACCCAGCGTCCCAGCGCACATAGATCCATATCCTAGTAACTCAAGGTTGTTATTGGAAACAGCGGGGGTATCGACGAACTATGTTTACAGTGGACCCCGTACATGCCCGGGATAACGGTCCAGGATTGTTCCGTTGCTTGGTGACGGAAGCCAGCCGCTAGGCTATTCAGGAGGGTCTTATGTATGCCCTTAGTCATGACTGATTCAGGAATAGGGAGCAAGCACTCCCCTCGGTCCCCTGGTGTACCGCAGGTTAGACCGGAATATGATTGTACAATATACCTACTACCACTGTAAACACGAACACGTATCGATATCCGCATATTTCCCCCGACCCATATGTAAATTGGTGCTTTTTATAGGAAAGTCAAGTGTATCATGCTTTGTTTTAAGAGATGGCATGATGGGTGGTGATATTTACTATTTACATGTCATGATACAAGAATATGCAATAACAAGTCATGAGGTAACAAGAGATACATCTATTCAGTAATAGGTCATGTAATATCAGTATTGAAGCATGAACAAGCAAGATATAATACACATGTAACAAGCATAAGAACCAAATTCAGAACAGAAATTAACTATGACACACAGTCAGAATTAGTCGACTAGGGGTAAGGGTTAGTCGACTAATAGGGGTCTCTAGTCGACTGACAGTCTGGATTAGTCGACTGGAACTGGGATACAGAGAGTTGGAATTCTGTTTCAGGAAGAGTTAGTCGACTAGGGTAGGAGGGTTAGTCGACTAACAGTGAGCTCTAGTCGACTAACAGATACTTAAGTCGACTAAGTCTGTTGATGCAGAAAGTTGGATTTCTGGTCCAGGGAGGATTAGTCGACTAGGGGGATTCAGGAGTCGACTAATAGTGATTTCCAGAGAGTTGAGATTTATGTCCAGAAAAGATTAGTCGACTGATAATTGGGGTAAGTCGACTAATACTGTGTTTTCCAGAAAAACTAAGTTTCAGCTAAGTGTTCTAGTCGACTAGCTCCTAGGGTAAGTCGACTAATAGTGGGAAAAACAGTGACAGAACAGATTTTCTGGAAATTGTGTTTGATGGTTCAATTCATGGTTTTGGGTGACCTAGGTGTACAAGAGGTGTAGATACAAGTGTTGTAGGGCTAATTCAAGTCTTGGTGAGTGAAATACTCACTTGGAACCGTTTGATTGAAGCTCTACGAGTCCGGAAAGAGTGTGGTCGACGGATAGCTCCCAAATGATCCTTGGCGACGAAGAGAGCTACGATCCAAGCTCCAAAGTAGAAGCTTGAGCTGGAGGTGAAGAGCTTGGGGAGTTCTCTGGAGTTAGGGTTCAGGTTGAGGAAGGAGAGGGTTTGTGAGAGCTTCTCTTCTCTTGAGTTGAAGTGGAGGAAGAAAAAGAGGTAAGTTGCAAATGAAAACCTATATATAAGATGGGGATTTTGTAAAGGAGATGGAATTTGTGTAGAAAGGAGGGGTTTCCTTGCAAAAAGGAAGGGGTGAGGTGTCCCTCACCTGGCCACTTGGCCGGCTGTGGGAGAGAGAGAGAGTGAGTGGGGTTAGGTGGGAGGGTGAGTGGGAAATGAGGTGGAAAATGTGGAATTTTGCAATTATTGAAAAAATGTCCGAAATTCAAGTATCTCGGAATGACCTGAAAATTTTACCAAAAATCAAGAATAATATTTGAAGGCTCATGGTGCAATTCGTTTGAAGAATTAGTTTATGGTTTTAAAACTAAAAATCCCGGAATCAGTTATTTACCGACTCCGTTGGAATTTTCATAAATTTATAAAATTCTCAGAAAAAGTATTTAGATAGAAAATATGATTCTAAGAAATAATGTCTAAAGGATCTTCTAGAAATTCCTAACTGTTTGCAAGATAAAAATCCGAGAATCGATCAGCGGCACTGGTCGACACCGGTTTTGAAAATATTTAATTAAATTCAGGAAAATTCCAGAAAATCATATAAAATCCAAAGTATAGGAAAATGACATTTGGAACTGAAATCGGTCGAATACAGGAAGTAATTCGAAAAAAAACACGATAGGGAAACTGAATACGCAACTAAGTACGTATTCCGGGAACGGGGTATTACATTTAGAATGCTTGGTTTATAAAATTACTGTATCAACACCCTTTGGCATGGTTTACTCATTGAGCTGTCGAGCTCATTTTATTTTCTTTCCATCTTCTCCGGTTTGGATAAGGGTAAAGGACCACTCTAGCCGGAAGGATTAAGTTATGGAATGTATGGCATATTGTTGTATCATTTTGATTGACTCTTGTTATATAAATATGTATGTATAGGCTCTACTTAAGACTTTTTCTTGTGGATAAATCATGTTGTGGTGCACTCTGTGTATATTTGTCCTTGTGATATTTGAAACTAGGGGCTTATATGTGTTGTAATATTTTGGAATCATAGACTCCGTTTATATGTAATGTTCAGGAACTTTGAAAGATGACTATGCATGGGAGTATTGTGTTGGAAATTTAACTCTTGTGGTTCTATGATGATAAGATACATGAATGAGATGGAGGATGCAAGCTTATGATATATGTATATAGTTAAGGATGAATGTATTGTGCCATGATAAGTAGGCCGTGTGGGCCGAAATCTTTGATGGGATTAAGTAGGCCTTGGAGCCGAAATTGTTATTTAATGTATGTGGGAAGAGGCAAAATTTTAAGGAAGATGCTGCCGAATTTTTTACCTTATTGGAGAATTGGGGATAATCTGTGTTTCAGGACTAATCTTGTTTATTAGAGGCTGGGACCGTTACAGTTGGTATCAGAGCGTGGTTTAGGCAAGGTTAGCCTAGATAGATGTAGCATACGGGACTGATTATGTAATCATGTGAAATTTGTATGTATGCTTGGGTAAGTTAGACAAGGGGTATTGGGGAGATAGTAGAATCTTAGGGTATTTGACCCTAAAATGTAGGATATTTAACTGTTCTCTACATTTGAATTTGGGTACCCGCATACCTTAGTTCAAATGGATCTTGCAAGGGGTGCGGGCCCTTTTGTAAGGAATTCCAGTGTTATGGGATACCGGAAAAGAGAGAGCAATCAAAATATCACACAATTCGGGGTTAAACCTATTAGGAGGACAGTCGTGCCCAATGGAAATTTATGAAAGATAGGTATGATTAAAGAAATGATGATTTTCTAACATGTCTTGTTATATATGCATGCAACTTAGTATTTTGGAAGAATTGGAAGACAAAACGTCTAATGTAAATCTCTTACTTCTACAGATGGGAGATTCTGAGATGACAGGATCATCATCCGATGATTCGGGGTCGGAAAGTCTGAGTTGGATGGCGGATCACATGGATTGGGATTTCGAATCTGATGAAACTGATCCAGCTATCATTTTTAAAGGCCCCTCAGACAGTAAGGATACAGAGGTTCGCATGAGACAGGATGATAAGGATGAAATCAGTGAGGCGGAGAGTGCCATAGGAAATATACCAACAACTGTGGACCTGGGAGTCTTGCCCAACGATGAGATGAATCCTGAAGGAAGGATTTTCTTTGGAGGTATTTGGTGGGACTCCAGCTGGGCAGAAGACATGGATCTTTACGATGACCATGAGTATTGAAGATGTGAAGATGATGTTGTCCTGGAGGAAGAAGAAGAGGATCCTGAGGAAGTAAATCCTGAAGAGGAAGAGGACCCTGAGGAAGTAGACCCAGAAGAAGAAGACCCTGAGGAAGTAAACCCAGAAGAGGAAGACCCCGAAGAAGAAGAAGAGGACATTGAGGGAGATGATTCTGTAGGGGACGACAGGGAGGAAAGCTTCTCGGGTTCTAATATAACCCCCTGATAGAGGTCTTGGTGGGTGGCATTTTTTGGAGGAAAGGAATGTTGACTCATATAAGTGGTATATATATTTTTTTTGGTGAGAAGTTATGGTCTGTGCTATGCTGGCAATATGTGTGAACGATGTATCTCCTTATGACTGCACTTATATGTTTTGTAAGAATGTAAACGTCCCAATGTAAATCTTGTTATGGAAACATTTTTGTGGATAATTGAAATTAGTATTTTGTTTTTAGAGCTATTCTACTTGTTGTTATTTAATTGCCGTTGATTAAGTTTAACTATTCTTTTAGGTATAAATGGACTTAAATTTTCCTCCACCCGATGCCAATTCGGAAGGCGACGTCCCATTGAACAGCGCAATCGGGAGCGTCCACCCCCCGGCAAGTCATGAGTTCATAAGTGAACAATCTAATGCCAATCAGAGAGTTCCAGACAGAATACCGGATTGGCTGGTACAGCTGGTAAATGTTAAAAACCCTCGTAGAGCCCTTGAGCAATTCCAAAAGTTAAATCCACCAGCTTTTAAAGGAGGGGTTGATCCGATACAAGCTGAAGAATGGCTCCGTCAGATCGAGAAGATACTTGATGTTATGAAATGCACTGAAAACCAACGGGTATCTTTCGCCTCCTTTATGTTTCAAGGAGAAGCTGAGCGTTGGTGGGAGATGATTAAAGGAGGGGCTAAGACCTCGGGGAAGGAGATCTCTTGGAACTTTTTAGTTAAAAAGTTCAATGAAAAATACATACCGGGAGTGGTGAAGGACAGACTTGCAATGGAATTTCAAGACCTAAAGCAGGATCAATTGACGGTGAGCCAGTATGAAGCTAAATTTACTCAACTGTCTAGATATGCGGAGAAAATGGTGTCTGAAGAGGAGGATAGGACAAAAAGATTTGTTAGGGCTTGAAGCCTGAAATCAGGAGTAAACTGATCCCTTTTCAACTACAAGTTTATAGTCAAGCTGTGGAGAAGGCACTGAAAATTGAAAGGGACATGCAGGAAAGTCAGGAGGTAAGGACCAGGGAACTATCTTTCATAAAGCGCCCCCGGTATACTAATGCGCCGAGCTTTGGAACTCATTCCATGAGGCCCGACAGAGGTACCGGATCTTCTTTTATGACCGCCCAGGGGACCAGGGGGAACTCATGGCCCAAGAGTAGGGGATTGCCCCATTCGACTTTACCAATGTCCTCCCAACGCTCCAGCTTTGCGGGAAACCAGTGGTGTCCAAGGTGTAACCGAAGTCACACTGGCAGTTGCTCCGTCGGTAAACAATGCTTTGTCTGTGGCAGAATGGGTCACATGAGGAGGGATTGCCCAACCTTACATGGATATCCAGGAGCTAGTAGGGGAACGGGAAGACCGACCATGGGCATCGCCCCATCAGCAGGAGGACAAGCTACCGCCTTTCGGTAACCTTTCAACCGGACTCGCTCGGCCATGACTCAAGCATCAGTACTACAACCCAGAGCTCAAGGGAGAATGAATGCAATCACTCCGCAGGAGGCTCGAGCATCCAATGCAGTGGTGGAAAGTACCGTCTGTGTATCCGAAAATATTGCTCAAGTATTATTTGATCCTGGTGCTACCCACTCAATTATTTCTTCATCATTTGCTACAATAATTAACAAGGAATCCGAACCTATGAATTATCAACTAGTGGTGTCAACCCCTGTAGGCGCAAGAGTGACCACTAGCGAATACTATAAGGGATGTGAAATCATCATAGGTGAGATGAAGACACAAGCAGACCTGATTAAATTAGGAGAGATGGAATTTGACATCATCCTAGGAATGGATTGGTTGTCAACATATCGAGCTCATGTAGACTGTCATCAGAAGAGAATAATTTTTAAGTTAGAGGGAGCTCCAGAAAGAGTTTACGAGGGGGTGAAGAATAAAATTTGCACTCCAGTCATTTCTGCCCTAAAGGCCACTAAGTTATTGAGGCGAGGGTGTCAAGGATTTTTAGCAACCCTTATTGGTGAGGAAGACATGATGATAAAAATTAAAAACATAGAGGTTGCAAGAGACTATCCTGATATTTTTCCGGAGGATCTACCCGGCTTACCCCCAGATAGGGAAGTAGAATTTTCTATTAATCTTCTACCAGGGACAAGTCCCATATCTAAGGCACCCTATAGAATGTCACCCGCAGAAATGAAAGAATTGAAGGACCAGCTGCAAGAGTTACTAAGTCTCGGGTTTATTCGGCCGAGTGCATCACCTTGGGGTGCTCCCGTATTGTTTGTTAAGAAGAAGGATGGGAGCATGAGGCTGTGTATAGATTATCGCGAACTGAACAAGGTCACTATCAAGAATCGATATCCACTGCCGAGGATTGATGACCTTTTAATCAACTTCAGGGTGCCAGCATATTCTCCAAAATAGATCTAAGATCAGGATACCATCAATTAATATCAAGCCGGAAGATGTTTCTAAGACGGCCTTTCGGACCAGATATGGCCACTATGAGTTTTTAGTAATGCCATTTGGCTTGACCAATGCTCCAGCAGCATTTATGGACTTGATGAATAGAATTTTCCAGCCATACCTAGATCAATTCGTGGTGGTGTTTATTGATGACATACTAATCTATTCAAAGAGCAAAAAAGATCATGAAAGACACTTAAGGATAGTATTGTAATTATTGAAAGGGAAGCAACTTTATGCAAAGCTTAAGAAGTGTGAGTTCTGGCTGAATAAAGTTGGATTCTTGGGTCACATCATAGATAAGGAAGGAATATCAGTGGACCCTGCGAAGATCGAGGCGATTAAGGAGTGGCCTCGACCTACCAATGTCATAGAGGTGCGAAGCTTCCTAAGATTGGCTGGGTATTACCGGAGATTTGTAGAAGGATTCTCCAAAATAGCTGCACCCTTATCCCAGTTAACCAAGAAAGGCCTCAAATTCTATTGGGGAGATGATCAAGAGAAAAGCTTTCAAGAACTAAAGGATAAACTAACATCGGCTCCAATCTTAGCCATGCCCATTGGAAACGAAGGTTATGTGGTAATCAGTGATGCGTCGAAGTCAGGACTGGGGTGTGTATTGATGCAGCATGGGAGAGTAATTGCATATGCTTCTAGACAACTAAGGAACCATGAGAGAAATTACCCAACCCATGACCTCGAGCTAGCTGCAGTCATTTTTGCCTTAAAATTTTGGCGACACTACCTTTATAGAGTATCATGTGATATATATACAGATCATAAAAGCCTAAAATATATCTTCACCCAAAAGGAATTGAATATGCGTCAAAGAAAATGGTTGGAGTTGATGAAGGATTATGACTTGGACATTCATTATCACCCTGGGAAGGCCAATGTGGTGGCTGACGCTCTGAGTAGGAAGTCTGGAGGATCCTTAGCTGTATTGTTAACCCAGCAATCGGACTTGTTAAGGAGATGGAGAGAATGCAACTTGAAATTCAAATAAGAGGACCCCGGTATGAAATGAACCAGATAAATCAAGTTAGCATTGGCTTCGACCTCTATGAAGAAATCAAGGAAGCACAAAAGAAGGATGATCAGGCAGTTAAAAATTTTGAAAGGGTGCAAAGAGGTGAAATTCAAGATTTTACCATTGCTAGGGACTTGCTAAGAAAGGGAAGCCGAATATTTATACCTCCAGATTTTAAGCTCAAGGAGCGAATTTTAACTGAAGCCCATTGCACCCCTTATACCGCACATCCTGGAGCAACCAAGATGTATCAGGATCTACGGACAAACTTTTGGTGGGAAGGAATGAAAAAGGACATAGCTAATTTTGTGCAGAGATGTTTGATATGCCAACAAGTTAAGGCTGAACACAAGAAGCCTTCGGGACTCCTCATGCCTTTACAAATCCCTGAATGGAAGTGGAGCAACATTACTATGGATTTTGTGACAGGGCTCCCTAGATCCCCTCAAGGATATGATGCCATATGGGTGATAGTCGACCGACTTACAAAGTCCGCTCATTTCCTACCCATCCGAATAAACTATTCGATGGATAGGTTAGCCCAGATCTACCTCTGAGAGATAATCAGGATTCATGGAGTTCCTGAGACAATTGTGTCAGATCGAGACCCTCGGTTCCAGTCAAGGCTGTGGATCAGTCTATCCCAAGCTCTGGGCACTAAATTATACCCAAGTACAGCTGCGCACCCGCAAACTGACGGACAGTCAGAGAGAACTATTCAAATATTGGAAGATATGCTGAGAGCATGTGTGTTGGATTTCGGAGGCAATTGGGATAGATACCTACCATTAGTAGAGTTTGCATATAACAATAGTCATCAATCCACTATTGGGATGCCGCCATTTGAAGCCTTGTACGGTAGGAAGTGTAGATCTCCAATTTGTTGGAAGAGATGGGAGACCGAGCATTGTTTGGATCTGATATAGTACAAGAAATAACAGAGAAAATCCGGATAATAAGGAAGAATGAAAGCGGCCCAAAGTAGACAGAAGACATATGCAGATCGGCGCCGGAGACCCTTGGAGTTTGCAGAAGGCGACAAAGTTTTCTTGAAGATATCACCAATGAAAGGAATGATACGGGTTGGCAAACGGAATAAGTTAGACCCCCGTTATATTGGGCCCTTTGAAATATTGGAAAGAATTGGACCTCTGACCTATCGGTTAGCCTTACCACCAGAGATTGAGAAAATACATAACGTATTTCATGTGTCACAATTAAGAAAATACGTACCAGATCCGAACCATGTCCTTAGATACTCACCACTGCAACTCCAAGAAGACTTATCATATACAGTGGAGCCAGTTCAAATTCTAGACCGTAAGGAGAAACAACTGCGAAACAAAGCAATACCTTTAGTAAAATATTACGGAGAAGTAAAGAGATCGAAGAAACTACCTGGGAACCAGAGGAAGAGATGAAGCAAACCTACCCACAACTTTTCCTAGGTACGTCAGGCTTCGGGTCGAAGCTCCCTTTTTAGGAGGGTAGAAATGTAACAACCAAATTTTTACTAATTAAATTTTTATTATTTTTATTCTGAATCTCTCCTCATCCTAATTATAAAGAATTATTGTTAAATGATTTATCTAAAGTAGTACCCTCAATTTTACAATAACAACAATTTAAGCCTATTTAGGTGACCCACTTCCCCTTTTTAATTAAATTGTGATGATTGAGGATATATGGCATGAAGGTATAAGTACATGTGTGTATGTATCAATTAGTGGCATTAATAAGGGTGAGAGTTGGCATGAATTGTAACCTAACCCATTTTCTCTTAACCAAATCATATTTTTACCCTAATATTAGGATTAGGGGTAGGTATGCATGTTTGGGGGGGATCAAGGGCTAGGATTGCATTGAGGAATGTGAGTCCAAGTGGCAACTAGAGAGGGACCTCCCCCACTTTGTAAATTGCACCAAAAATAGGGTTGACTACCCAATTTGCCCTCATCTTCATCCTCCATCAGATCTGAAATTTCTCTCCTCTCCAAAAGTGAGAACTTGGTACCCTAATCAACCCTTTTTCTCTTCTCAAAGAAATTCTGAAGTAGAACACCATCTCTAGATCAACCCTAATCCCTCACCACTCCTCTTCACCTTAGATTGAAGCCATCGCGAGAGGGGGGAGAGCTCGCGCGCGCGCAGCAAGCACAGCAGCAGCAGCAGCATGCCGCGCATGCTGCTGGCTGGCCGCGCACGCGCGGCCTGAAGGGGGCGCCGCGTGCGGATCTTGGAGGGGGAGGCCGGATCTTGGAGGGGGAGGTTTTGAGGTGAGTTGGGGGGATCTACCACTTCTACATAAAGATATTAGAGGCCCAACTTACATTTTCAGATCTGAATTCAAGGTGAGTAAAGCTAAACTATTAGGGTATTTTTCATCAAATTTAGAGAAGTAGAAAATTTTTAATCATGTATAGATGACCCACAAGTATGCTTAATTCGCTGTTTTATGATTATTGGTAAGCTAAATGAGACCTAATTAGGTATTACATAGTTTTTATTTCTCTAAATTATCATGTGATGAAATGCATGTGTGAGATATATGTTCTAACTTACTTATCATGCCTAAGTGAGACGATTTAGTATAAAAATTCGCTGTTTTGTGATTATCATTAAGCTAAATGAGACCTAATTGGGTATTACATAGTTGTTATTTCCCTAAATTATCATGTGAATGAAATGCATGTGTAAGAGATGTGTTTTAACTTACTAATTATACCTAGTGGTGGAATGCATGTGTAAGACATATGCTTTAACTTACCAATCATGCTTAGATGAGCCAATTTAGTATGATAATTCGCTGTTTTTCTTTATTAATATCATGATAGTCAACTTGATATGTACGTGGCATAACCGTTACCTTTCATAAATAGAAATGATATGATGCATGTGTGAGGTGTATGATCCATACCAATATCACTCCATGAATGACAAGCTATTGACATCGAGTCTTACATTATGTCTACTCAAATGTAAGGGGGAAGACCCCTCCTTACACTATGGCGTTGTGTTAGGTATCAATAAGTATATGGGAATAATGCATGTTTTCATGTAGGGTTGAATGTGGCATGTCATGACTTTACCACGATATTGGGAAACCACCAAGTACATGTTTTCTTCCCTCTTGTTACGCATCAATTGTGTGTATGACGAGTAAGTTAGTCTTTAAATTTCTTGCTAAGAGCATAATGACTTAAACTATGTATGCATGCATTTATGCTTCAAGGAGGAAGGGGCCGGGCGGGAGCCGGTAGGAGGGGGGAAGACGGGGACTTGATATATAAGTATGAATATATATAAGGAGGAAGGGACCGGGCGGGAGCCGGTAGGAGGGGGGAAGACGGGGAATTTATACGTTTTATATATACATGAACTATAAAAGGAGGAAGGGGCCGGGCGGGAGCCGGTAGGAGGAGGAAGACGGGGAATTTCATTTAAATTGAATGGCATGTAAAAGCAAACTGTCAAGTCTTATCCCATATTGGTAATATTTGTATTAACCTAGAATGTCACACTAAGTAAATAGCGAACCGAGTTGATGTGGAAGGACAAGTCCACAATAATTTACGCACATATTCATGTAAGTAATTCACTTTGTGTTATGGCATAGAGGAATGTAACTCTTGATAGTGAAGACATGTAGACCACAAATGTATGGGGCCTAGAACAAGTAAGTTAGGTTGGAGGATTTTATTGTCTCATGGGCTTAGTTGTAAACTACCTCTTTTAGAATGCTTGGTTTATAAAATTACTGTATCAACACCCTTTGGCATGGTTTACTCATTGAGCTGTCGAGCTCATTTTATTTTCTTTCCATCTTTTCAGGCTTGGATAAGGGTAAAGGACCACTCTAGCCGGAAGGATTAAGTTATGGAATGTATGGCATATTGTTGTATCATTTTGATTGACTCTTGTTATATAAATATGTATGTATAGGCTCTACTTAAGACTTTTTCTTGTGGATAAATCATGTTGTGGTGCACTCTGTGTATATTTGTCCTTCTGGTATTTGAAACTAGGGGCTTATATGTGTTGTAATATTTTGGAATCATGGACTCCGTTTATATGTAATGTTCAGGAACTTTGAAAGATGACTATGCATGGGAGTATTGTGTTGAAAATTTAACTCTTGTGGTTCTTGAAAAAACACCTAGAGGGGGGGTGAATAGGTGTAATTGCTAATCTAAGAAACTCAATGCAAACTAAGTGCGCTAAATGCGGAAGCTAATGCAAATTATGCACAAACTAATACAATACAACAAGTGTAGCCGAATTCCCCTTGCGAGGCTCTGGACTAACTCCCCTTGATTCCCCTTGAAATGGGTTGAGGGGCTATGTGAAGCTCTTGTTGGATGAGTATAAGTTAGGCACACACACACAAGCAATCCAAGCAATATGAAATACACACAATCAAGCCAAGCATATAATAGATATGACAATAAGAAATGCAAGGCACAACACAAGCAATATATGATATGAATGAATCAATGCTCAACACAAGCAAGTATGATATGATGATGAGTATGATGCTTTGCACAATTATAAGAGAGAGAGTTAGAGAGACAATGGATCAATACGCAAACACCAAGATTTATTTCGAGGTTCGAGCACCTTGCTCTACATCCCCGCCTACACCACCGTGTAGGATTTCCACTATCTCAACTCCCACCGAGGGAACCTCTACCGAAGAGGATTTCTTACAACTCTAGGAGTACCTAACTCCTCTCTCAATACAACCTCCACCGAGGCCAACAACAACCAACAACAACACCTCTACCAAAGAGGCTCACAACCAATCTCAATCACCTCACACTTGAGGGATACAAACCAATCACCCGATCACCTCTACCTAAGAGGGATTCACAAATAAAAGGGTGTTTACAACAAAGAGGTTTACAACAAACAACCTCAAACTCTTCTCTTTCTTTTTCTCTTTTCTTTTTCCACAAAAACAAGATCCTAATAGTTTAGGATAGATGATATAGCTCAAGTGTGGAAACAAGGTGTTTTTGAAAACCAGCAACAAAGAAAAACTATTTGGGAAATCACTTGTAAATGTTAGAAAATGAAAAACAAAACAATCTCCCAAACCCTAGCTTTCTTTGATTTTCCAAAAACCCAAAAATAAATAAGATGAAATCTTTTTGACTTAAAAACTCTTTTAAAAACTCTTTTAAACTCTTCAGAAAACTGAAAATTTTTAGCTCAAAAATTCTTCTCTAAAACAATGGAGAAATGGGGTATATATAGCCCCTAGGAAAAACTAGCCGTTAGGCTGATGTGGCAGTCTGACCAACTGCCGGTCGACTGGTCCGGTCGACCGCCAACGGTCAAAAATAGTTTTTCTTTGTTGCTGGTTTCCAAAAACACCTTGTTTCCACACTTGAGCTATATCATCTATCCTAAACTATTAGGATCTTGTTTTTGTGGAAAAAGAAAAGAGAAAAAGAAAGAGAAGAGTTTGAGGTTGTTTGTTGTAAACCTCTTTGTTTTAAACACCCTTTTATTTGTGAATCCCTCTTAGGTAGAGGTGATCGGGTGATTGGTTTGTATCCCTCAAGTGTGAGGTGATTGAGATTGGTTGTGAGCCTCTTTGGTAGAGGTGTTGTTGTTGGTTGTTGTTGGCCTCGGTGGAGGTTGTATTGAGAGAGGAGTTAGGTTCTCCTAGAGTTGTAAGAAATCCTCTTCGGTAGAGGTTCCCTCGGTGGAGTTGAGATAGTGGAAATCCTACACGGTGGTGTAGGCGGGGATGTAGAGCAAGGTGCTCGAACCTCGAAACAAATCTTGGTGTTTGCGTATTGATCCATTGTCTCTCTAACTCTCTCTCTTATAATTGTGCAAAGCATCATACTCATCATCATATCATACTTGCTTGTGTTGAGCATTGATTCATTCATATCATATATTGCTTGTGTTGTGCCTTGCATTTCTTATTGTCATATCTATTATATGCTTGGCTTGATTGTGTGTATTTCATATTGCTTGGATTGCTTGTGTGTGTGTGCCTAACTTATACTCATCCAACAAGAGCTTCACATAGCACCTCAACCCATTTCAAGGGGAATCAAGGGGAGTTAGTCCAGAGCCTCGCAAGGGGAATTCGGCTACACTTGTTGTATTGTATTAGTTTGTGCATAATTTGCATTAGCTTCCGCATTTAGCGCACTTAGTTTGCATTGAGTTTCTTAGATTAGCAATTACACCTATTCACCCCCCCTCTAGGTGTTTTTTCAATTGGTATCAGAGCTTTGACAAAATATCTAAAATAAAAAATAAAAATACAAATCTTGTTTTCTTTGTCTTCTTGATCTTGTCTAGATCTTCACATCATCATCTTGATCCCGAAGCATCCTAGTTGTGCATAGCTTGGGAATCTTCATTTTTGCGGCGAACTCCAAATGTGTGAGTCTTTTAGCGGAGCCGTCAAAACAACCTGTTAAATAACCTGAAATATTCTGAAACACAAATGTTAAATACATAACTAAATATGTTTTGTTATCATCAAATAAACTGGATAATGGCCTTTGGGCCAACAGTTCTATGATGATAAGATACATGAATGAGATGGAGGATGCAAGCTTATGATATATGTATATAGTTAAGGATGAATGTATTGTGCCATGATAAGTAGGCCGTGTGGGCCGAAATCTTTGATGGGATTAAGTAGGCCTTGGAGCCGAAATTGTTATTTAATGTATGTGGGAAGAGGTAAAATTTTAAGGAAGATGCTGCCGAATTTTTTTACCTTATTGGAGAATTGGGGATAATCTGTGTTTCAGGACTAATCTTGTTTATTAGAGGCTGGGACTGTTACAAGAGTCCCGGTTATACAAACCAACTACAAGTGCAGAGTTATCTATCTCTTCCTTCTGATCCATTTCTTGAATCCTGAGACCTTCAATCTTTTACCTTCCAGCTTCTTCTTGTTACCCACTTCAACCAACTCAGATATGGAAAGACAGGGAACACGTAATGGTGCTGGTACTTCTCAAGATGGATCCAACAGAGGCAATGATGGCCTGATGAGGATACTTCAAGAGATGATGCAGAGTCAACAACAACAGACAGAGCTTCTACGTCAAGGACTATTAGTTGCACCCCGAGAGCAAAGGCCAGGCAACGTGTCGGACTTCAGGAGATTACAGCCGGCTATCTTTTCGGGCACAGAGAAACCTCTGGATGCAGAACAGTGGCTAGTAGACACGACAGATCTTTTGAAGGCAGCCCGAGTCCCCGATGAGAACCAAGTAGAAGTGGCCAAGATACAATTGAAGGATGTGGCCCGAACATGGTGGTTGGCGGAAGAAGCGACACTAGAAAAACCCATCACATGGGACCAGTTCTCAAAGGGTTTCTATGAGAGATTCTTCCCTGTAACAACTCAAAGGGACATGGAAGAACAATTTATCCGGTTACAACAGCGAAACCGGTCAGTTGATGAATATGCTGCTGAATTCTTAAGGCTCAGCAGATTTGCTCCCTACATGGTGGCAGACGAAGAAAAAAGGGCAAGCAGATTTCAGCAAGGGTTGAAGATGGATGTCCAAATGTATCTTATTCCTCAACAGCTGAAGACATACTCCCAAGTTCTCTCCATTGCCCGTGAAGTAGAACGAGGACTGGAGAAGAAGAATGAGAACAGGTGCAGAACAAGTCAGTAAAGAGGCCCTTTCCATTGATGAAAGAAGAAGACGCAGCCAGGACGATCAATGGCCCGATAGTCAAGCGACCATTCCAACCTTCTCTTCCTCAGATCATATGCAATTTCTGCCACAAGCCTGGACATTATAGGAAAGACTGTCGGATGGCTAACAGACTATGTTTAGCATGTGGGACTGGGAGTCATGCAATAAGAGATTGCCCATTCAGATGGGTAGGAAATACAGCACCAGTCCGACCAGTACTTCCAGCCCCACCACTGAGAGGAAACCCAGAACCCGTTGACCGAAGAGCTCCATTTCCACCCCAGCAGTATGATCAACCACAGAGAGGAATAAGAACTAGAGCAGATCATGGTAGAGGCCAAGTCTACAACATGACAGCAGAGGCATCTGACGAAGTAGCAGCAGAATGTGAAGCCCGGTATCCAGAGCAGGAACCTTGAGGATGTCACTGTAACTGCTACCCCTGATCTTTCATATTTTGAGTTGGCAATCTTTCGTAAATATTCCACTTTATCACTCTGTCATTGTCGACCCTGGCCTCTCCTGTGTTCATCTTCCCCTTATCGAAATTGCGAGGACGCAATTTTTGTAAGGTAGGTGGAATGTAACACCCCGCTCCCGGAATACGTACTTAGTTACGTATTCAGATTTCTCGATCGTATTTTTTTTGATTTACTTCCTGTATTTGTTTTGTATTATGAATTGTTTATATGATCGTTTTACCTTGGATCCGGATTCGTGAACTCGGATTCAACCCTAGTCTGAACCAGGGACCCGATCTCAGGTTATTGCTCGATTTAGTCTTTCTAGGATTCAGATTTGACCGATTTAAGTTTTAAACAACATTTTCCAATATTTTAGATTTTTTCATGATTTTCTGGAATTTTTCAGAATTAAGTTGAAAATCTTCAAAACCGGTGTCGACCGACACCGCTGCTCGATTTTCAGATTTTTAATTTACAAACAGAGTTGAAATTTTAAAAAATGTCTTTTCCATACTTCTTAAAATCACATTTTCTATCTAAATATTTTTTCTGAGATTTTTCTAAATTTATCGAAATTCCACTTGATTTGGTGTCGGTCAGTATCGCTGGTTGATTCCAAGAATTTTAGTTTACTATTGGAATCAAATTTCTAGATTCCGCTTTCATATTACTTCTCAGAATTATATTTTTCTTTTCAGGCATTTTCTGAGATTTTTCAGATTTTATCAAAAATCCGGCCAACCCGGTATAGACCGGTATTGACGGTTGACTTCAGGATTCTTATTTTGAAAATGAGATTGAATCTCCAAAAATCGATTTCACCAAACATCTTAAAAGAATATTTATTATTTTTGAGAATTTTTGGGAAACTTTCGAGATACTTCAATTTTTCGGCTTTTCTGGGTTTTCGGTATTTTCCCATATACCGAACCTTATCCAGTTATTTTATTTTCTCTTTTTTTATTTTCTCTCTCCTCGTTAGACGCGAGTTTCACCAAACTTGGATTCAGTCTTTAATGCAGAGATCCTCTTCATTCTGCATTTAATGTTATGTCCTTCAAGTCATCATGACTTTTGTCTTTTCTGTTAAACGCAACATTCGCGTTTTTCCCTGGATGAAAGCTCCATCCCCGCGTCTGGACAATTGCCAGACGCAGGTTTTCAGTTTGAGGAGACGCGGGCTTTTCTTTAAATGAGACGCTGTAACGCCCCGATCCCGGCGATACGGGGACGTCACTGCGACGTATATACGTAGGTCGAACTACCCTCCCGTATATACGCTAAGCATCAGTACAGACAAGAATCAGAGTACGGAAGCAAATGGTGCATTACATTCCACACATATAGTACAATTACACAGTTATCATCAGAAGTGATCACAATATTACATGAATATCATATCACTAGTATGCGCAAATGCGAGAATACAAAAGATATACATATATGAACAGTATAAAAGGTGTCCACATACATGTATATAAGGAATGTACAAGTATGAATAGAAAAAGGGCACTCACGAGTTTGCTAAAAGGAAACTCGAGAGGCTCACAGGGGGCCTGGAAGGATGGAGCTCTGAAAGGTCGGCTGGGGATCCACGCCACCGCTGCGCTACTCTGAGCAGCAAAGGGGGAGATCCTCACGCTCCGGGCTCCAGGACCTGGACATGAGAATCCAGGGGAGTCAGTGAAACTCCCCAGGCGAGTAGGATGCAAAAGCCAGGTGGCGAGCCAAGGGTGAGTACAAGAGTCAAGTACAGAAGACAGGAGGGTTAGAACACAAATGCAGTATATATAAGAACGGGTATAACGTAACAATCGTAAAACAGGAATCCGAAGTAAAACTGATCACAAGCAAAATTGATTGTATACGCTTAGGTTACGGTCCCATGAGACTAGTACATCGAAGGAATAATCCAAATAAGGAAACCCTCATCTATATACTTTTATCTCATGCCACCGAATATCCAAGCGTATAGAATCAGAGTTGCAAATCATGTGAAAGTCAAACGGGAATACAAAACGGGAATCACGACATGCATAGCAGATGTAACAGGAATCAATAACTGGAATCTATTATTATTATTACTTGTCTGACTCATATATCTCGGTAAGTGACCTGGTGTACGGCCAACCCACATACATCCATATATAAGCTAGTCAAGGGTTGTTAACGGAAGTAGATGGAGAACTGACAGAGCTTCTTATAGTGGTACATACACCTGGGACCAGTTTAATGGTCCAAAGGTTCCCATACACCTGGGACCGGTTTGGAGGCCCAAAGTCCCCCTAACAGTAAACATGTGGGCCCTTAGTCCCACTAAAACTTTCCGCCGCATATATCATATTCCATCACTATAAGCAAGGTATCATTCCGGCATCCATCACTTCCTCCCATTCCCCATACAAGTTGTCCTTTTTATAGCTTATGAACATAATTATCAGATTTCGGGAATGAGCAATATCATAACAAGAATACATAACAGTGATCAGTACATAACAGTAATCAGGTACTACATTCCCTTTATCGTGATAATTATAAGAATCGGTGTATCATGCTTGGTGTCAAGAGATAACATGATAAATGGTGATGTATATCAAGTAACATGCATAACAATGGATTGATAATAAGTCTGGGTAAGTCATGACATAACAAGATGGTCTTGCCAGATAGTGGCATGCCAGGTGGTCAGGTGATAACATACTAGATGTCAGGTGATATACATGTGTTAAATAAAAGCATGCAACTGACTAGTCTGAGGTAATGGTATGGCAAGGTAACATAAAAGTAACCCAAAGTACAACGACCACGAAGGGTCGGCCACGCATGGTATAAAAGCATCAAAAGATATATAGACATGAAATTAAATACATGAAAATAGGAAGTGAAATACTTATCGTCCCGATGAAATGGGAAACCCAAATAGAGATAAGAGAAGAGCGAGACTACTCGCATACAAGAAAGTAGCGAGTGAGAATACTCGCCTAAACTCCAAAATACCGAAAGAGCCGTAATCCACGGAAGCTTGGGATGCGCCACAAAACCTGATATAAATATGTAGAGAGAAGAGGAGAGAGAAAAAGAGAAGGTAAGATGATGTTTGTCAATGACAAGTCAAGTAATACCTATACATGATATAAGTCTAGAGGGTAAGGTTCATGTTCAAGAAAGGAATCAACTAAGACAGATAGGCAAAGTTAGTCGACTAGGATGGAAGAGTAGTCGACTAATAGTGAGGGCAAGTCGACTAACAGTAAGGTATAGTCGACTAAAACTGGGTTCCAGAGAGTTGGGTTTGGTTTCAGAGAAAAGTTAGTCGACTAGGGTCATATGGGTAGTCGACTAACAGACATGACAAGTCGACTAACAGTTATGTTAAGTCGACTAAATCTGGGATACAGAGAGTTAAGGTTTCTGGTCCAGGAAGGGTTAGTCGACTAGGGTCAAGGGTGTAGTCGACTAAGGGCCTCTAGTCGACTAGGAACTAAGGTAAGTTGACTAATACTGTGTTTCCTAGAATTGTGTTTCACAGGACAGAATAAGTTAGTCGACTAATGTCTAGGTCCAGTCGACTAATCGTGGGAAAACAGCAAACAGAACAGATTTTCTAGGGTTGGGTTTGATGGCTAAATAATCATGGATTTGAAGACACAATTGAACATGATATGAATACACATGTATACTAAGAATTGACTAAGTCTAGATGAGTAAGATCACTCACCAAAGAGAGTGATTGGTCTCCATGAGGTGAGGGAGTGATGGTGGTGGTGATTGAAGTTGATGATGAAGAAGAAGATGGAGTCCTTTGGTGTTGTTGATGACCTTGTGGTGGTGGTTCCTATGGTGATGAAGGAGGAGGAAGATGACCTTGGTGATCTCTTGGGAGTTGGTGGTTGTTGTTGTGGTGATGGAGATGAAGAGGAGTTGAAGGAGGTTAGGGTTTTGGTGGAGAAGAGATGGTGGAGAGAAGAAAGGAAAAATGAAATAGAAATGTAAAGGAAAAGCATTTATATGTTTTGGATTTTATGAAGGAGATGCAAATCAAATGGAAGTGAGGGGTTTTGTGTAAAAAGAAGGGGAGGTGAGGTGTCTCTCAAGTGGACACTTGGCCGGCCATGAGAGAGGGTGAGGTGGAGTGATAATAATGAGGAAGTAGGTGGGAGAAAAAGGAATTTGGAATTTTGGAAAATAGGAAAAGGCTTTGGTTTGTGGAGGAAGGAAAGAAATAAAGGAAAAGGAAAAAGAAAAAGAAATTCATATGAGGAGATATTTTCTTGGAAGAGAATTTGAAAATAATGAAAGTGGCGGATTCCCGGGATTCAGTTGCAGATGCGGAAATCTTTCGGGAAAATACCGGAATCGTCCGAAATTCAAGTATCTCGGAACGACCCGAAATAATTATCAAAAATCAAGAATATTATATTAGTATCATAGTGAAATCCGTTTTAAGAAATACTTTATAGTTTTGAAACTAAAATCCCGGAATCAGTTACCTACCGACTCCGATGGAATTTTCATAAAATCATAAAATCCTCAGAAAAAGAATGTAGGTAGAAAATATGATTCTAAGAGATAATGCCTAAAGGACCTTCATGGAATTCCAAACTGTTTGAGAATTAAAAATCTAGGAATCGGTCAGCGGCACTGGCCGACACCGGTTTTGAAGACTTTCATTTTAAATTCCAGAAAAATCTAGAAAATCATAGAAAATATATAATATTGGAAATGATATTTAAAACTAAAATCGGTCAATTCTAATTATCAGAATGTCTAAATCGAGTAATACTCTAGATCGGGCCTTCGGTTCAGACTAGGGCTGACCCCGAATCCACGAATCCAAATCCAAGACAAACAGTCATAAAAGGAATTCATAATACAGAATAAATACAGGAAACAAATCGAAAAAATACGACCGAAAATCTGAATACGCAACTAAGTACGTATTCCGGGAACGGGGTATTACAATCCACCCACCTTACAAAAAATTGCGTCCTCGCAATTTCGTTAAGGGGTAAATTGAATACAAAGGGGACAGCGGTGGAATTTATACCAATTAAGATATGAAGCACTAGAGGTAGGGCTCTCAAGTCGACTGAACAATAATCATCCTCCGCACTTCCGGCTGTATAAATCTTCGAATAATGCTGAATAATACTGCTGATGTCGTGGCTGTGAAATAAATAAGCCAGAATACCGAAGACAAAGAAAAACCTGATAGTCCTGAGCATAATAATAAAGAAGACCGATAATTAAGAATCCCGAATACCAGGCATCAATCACTCTGAACGATATAGTAGAGAATGTAGAATATCCGTAGAGAATTCCGACTGCTGACTTCTGAAAGATAGCCAGATCAAGATCGATCTGGAGAATACCAAGCTTCATAGAATTCACCGAAGAGATCACATAATAGCTTCATGCAGAACCAGCCACTACCTTTCTAGTCTAGTCATATCTTAAGTTAGCATAAAGGCTTCATAAAACCAAAACAGGGAAAGAATAGGAAGGATTAGGAATCAAAGGAAGGATGGTCAAGAAAATAGATAACTCTGCACTTGTAGTTGGAATGTATAACCAAAACTCATGTATTCCAGTTGCAAATTTCATTACCATTAATTTGCCTTCTGGACGTACTGAGGAAGTTAGAGCCTAGGCTCTGATACCAACCTGTAACGCCCCGATCCCGGCGATACGGGGACGTCACTGCGACGTATATACGTAGGTCAGAACTACCCTCCCGTATATACGCTAAGCATCAGTACATACAAGAATCAGAGTACGGAAGCAAATGGTGCATTATACATTCCAACACATATAGTACAATTACACAGTTATCATCAGAAGTGATCACAATATTACATGAATATCATATCACTAGTATGCGCAAATGCGAGAATACAAAAGATATACATATATGAACAGTATAAAAGGGTGTCCACATACATGTATACAAGGAATGTACAAGTATGAATAGAAAAAGGGCACTCACGAGTTTGCTAAAAGGAAACTCGAGAGGCTCACAGGGGGCCTGGAAGGATGGAGCTCTGAAAGGTCGGCTGGGGATCCACGCCACCGCTGCGCTACTCTGAGCAGCAAAGGGGGAGATCCTCACGCTCCGGGCTCCAGGACCTGGACATGAGAATCCAGGGGAGTCAGTGAAACTCCCCAGGCGAGTAGGATGCAAAAGCCAGGTGGCGAGCCAAGGGTGAGTACAAGAGTCAAGTACAGAAGACAGGAGGGTTAGAACACAAATGCAGTATATATAAGAACGGGTATAACGTAACAATCGTAAAACAGGAAATCCGAAGTAAAACTGATCACAAGCAAAATTGATTGTATACGCTTAGGTTACGGTCCCATGAGACTAGTACATCGAAGGAATAATCCAAACAAGGAAACCCTCATCTATATACTTTTATCTCATGCCACCGAATATCCAAGCGTATAGAATCAGAGTTGCAAATCATGTGAAAGTCAAACGGAATACAAAACGGGAATCACGACATGCATAGCAGATGTAACAGGAATCAATAACTGGAATCTATTATTATTATTACTTGTCTGACTCATATATCTCGGTAAGTGACCTGGTGTACGGCCAACCCACATACATCCATATATAAGCTAGTCAAGGGTTGTTAACGGAAGTAGATGGAGAACTGACAGAGCTTCTTATAGTGGTACATACACCTGGGACCAGTTTAATGGTCCAAAGGTTCCCATACACCTGGGACCGGTTTGGAGGCCCAAAGTCCCCCTAACAGTAAACATGTGGGCCCTTAGTCCCACTAAAACTTTCCGCCGCATATATCATATTCCATCACTATAAGCAAGGTATCATTCCGGCATCCATCACTTCCTCCCATTCCCCATACAAGTTGTCCTTTTTATAGCTTATGAACATAATTATCAGATTTCGGGAATGAGCAATATCATAACAAGAATACATAACAGTGATCAGTACATAACAGTAATCAGGTACTACATTCCCTTTATCGTGATAATTATAAGAATCGGTGTATCATGCTTGGTGTCAAGAGATAACATGATAAATGGTGATGTATATCAAGTAACATGCATAACAATGGATTGATAATAAGTCTGGGTAAGTCATGACATAACAAGATGGTCTTGCCAGATAGTGGCATGCCGGGTGGTCAGGTGATAACATACTAGATGTCAGGTGATATACATGTGTTAAATAAAAGCATGCAACTGACTAGTCTGAGGTAATGGTATGGCAAGGTAACATAAAAGTAACCCAAAGTACAACGACCACGAAGGGTCGGCCACGCATGGTATAAAAGCATCAAAAGATATATAGACATGAAATTAAATACATGAAAATAGGAAGTGAAATACTTATCGTCCCGATGAAATGGGAAACCCAAATAGAGATAAGAGAAGAGCGAGACTACTCGCATACAAGAAAGTAGCGAGTGAGAATACTCGCCTAAACTCCAAAATACCGAAAGAGCCGTAATCCACGGAAGCTTGGGATGCGCCACAAAACCTGATATAAATATGTAGAGAGAAGAGGAGAGAGAAAAGAGAAGGTAAGATGATGTTTGTCAAATGACAAGTCAAGTAATACCTATACATGATATAAGTCTAGAGGGTAAGGTTCATGTTCAAGAAAGGAATCAACTAAGACAGATAGGCAAAGTTAGTCGACTAGGATGGAAGAGTAGTCGACTAATAGTGAGGGCAAGTCGACTAACAGTAAGGTATAGTCGACTAAAACTGGGTTCCAGAGAGTTGGGTTTGGTTTCAGAGAAAAGTTAGTCGACTAGGGTCATATGGGTAGTCGACTAACAAACATGACAAGTCGACTAACAGTTATGTTAAGTCGACTAAATCTGGGATACAGAGAGTTAAGGTTTCTGGTCCAGGAAGGGTTAGTCGACTAGGGTCAAGGGTGTAGTCGACTAAGGGCCTCTAGTCGACTAGGAACTAAGGTAAGTTGACTAATACTGTGTTTCCTAGAATTGTGTTTCACAGGACAGAATAAGTTAGTCGACTAATGTCTAGGTCCAGTCGACTAATCGTGGGAAAACAGCAAACAGAACAGATTTTCTAGGGTTGGGTTTGATGGCTAAATAATCATGGATTTGAAGACACAATTGAACATGATATGAATACACATGTATACTAAGAATTGACTAAGTCTAGATGAGTAAGATCACTCACAAAGAGAGTGATTGGTCTCCATGAGGTGAGGGAGTGATGGTGGTGGTGATTGAAGTTGATGATGAAGAAGAAGATGGAGTCCTTTGGTGTTGTTGATGACCTTGTGGTGGTGGTTCCTATGGTGATGAAGGAGGAGGAAGATGACCTTGGTGATCTCTTGGGAGTTGGTGGTTGTTGTTGTGGTGATGGAGATGAAGAGGAGTTGAAGGAGGTTAGGGTTTGGTGGAGAAGAGATGGTGGAGAGAAGAAAGGAAAAAATGAAATAGAAATGTAAAGGAAAAGCATTTATATGTTTTGGATTTTATGAAGGAGATGCAAATCAAATGGAAGTGAGGGGGTTTTGTGTAAAAAGAAGGGGAGGTGAGGTGTCTCTCAAGTGGACACTTGGCCGGCCATGAGAGAGGGTGAGGTGGAGTGATAATAATGAGGAAGTAGGTGGGAGAAAAAGGAATTTGGAATTTTGGAAAATAGGAAAAGGCTTTGGTTTGTGGAGGAAGGAAAGAAATAAAGGAAAAGGGGAAAAAAATTCATATGAGGATATATTTTCTTGGAAGAGAATTTGAAAATAATGAAAGTGGCGGATTCCCGGGATTCAGTTGCAGATGCGGAAATCTTTCGGGAAAATACCGGGATCGTCCGAAATTCAAGTATCTCGGAACGACCCGAATAATTATCAAAATCAAGAATATTATATTAAGTATCATAGTGAAATCCGTTTTAAGAAATACTTTATAGTTTTGAAACTAAAAATCCCGGAATCAGTTACCTACCGACTCTGATGGAATTTTCATAAAATCATAAAATCCTCAGAAAAAGAATGTAGGTAGAAAATATGATTCTAAGAGATAATGCCTAAAGGACCTTCATTGAATTCCAAACTGTTTGAGAATTAAAAATCCAGGAATCGGTCAGCGGCACTGGCCGACACCGGTTTTGAAGACTTTCATTTTAATTCCAGAAAAATCTAGAAAATCATAGAAAATATATAATATTGGAAAATGATATTTAAAACTAAAATCGGTCAATTCTAATTATCAGAATGTCTAAATCGAGTAATACTCTAGGATCGGGCCTTCGGTTCAGACTAGGGCTGACCCCGAATCCACGAATCCAAATCCAAGACAAAACAGTCACAAAAGGAATTCATAATACAGAATAAATACAGGAAACAAATCGAAAAAATACGACCGAAAATCTGAATACGCAACTAAGTACGTATTCCGGGAACGGGGTATTACAGACGCAAGACTCATTTGATTGCGTCTCTTTTGTTTTGAAACAATGGCATACTTGTAATAATAATTCCTACCCTTTATATAAACACCCCTACTCCTTCTCTCTCTTTCATTTTTTCTCTTCTTTCTTCTCCAACAGCAGCCAACGAACCAGAAGCCCAAGCTAGCCGCCGTGCCCTCCTTTGCCGGCCACCCTCCATTTCCACCACCATCTCCTCCACAAATTCCTCCACCATTCTCCCCTCCATCTCCTCCTCCATTTCCAACAACAACACCACCTCCACACCGCCTTCTTCTTACTCTTTTCCACCAAGAACTCCAAGAAACCCACTTCTACCACCAACTTCATCACCTTCTCCACCACCATCTACACCACCTTGACCACCACGAACCACGCCATCTTATCTCCTCGGAATACTCTTTCTAACGAGGTTATAGCTCCGTTCTCCGAAGCCTCGTTTCCAAAACTCCATTTTCACCATTTCAACTACACTTGCACCACCATTGGTTGGGCTTGGGGCTTTGTCCACCCGTCTCCGGCCACTTCCGGCCGTATCCGGCCACCTCCGGCCGCCGCCGGCAACATGACCGACCATCCCCCTTCCCTTCTTCTTTCTTTTCTTCCCTTTCCTTCTTTCTTTTCTTCCCTTCATTCTTTCTTTCTCTTTTCTTTCCTTCTTTCTTTTTCCTTTCCTTTAATTCCTTCTCTGCGTCTCTTCTTCCTCATTCCCTGCGTCTCCCCTTTCCCTGTCTCTCCCTTTCTCTTGTTATGTGATTACTAGACGCGGATTTTACCCCCTGCGTCCAAATAATTATTTAACGCGACCTTCGCTTTCTTATATCAACGCGACGCGGAGTTCATGCTCGCGTCTGCGTTCTCCTCGTGTCCTTGCTAGAACGCGATTCTCAAACCCTGCATTTGTGACATTTACGCAACGCGACTCCCGCGTCTGCGATTTCCGCGTCTCCATTCTCTCTCCTCTTGGTTCATTCTCTCTCCTTCTGGCTCATTCTCTCTCCTCTTCTACATAACACGATCTTTACTTTATTGAACGCGTTTACGCGTTAGTTACCTGAATTCCGGCGAATGGGGATTTCACAGTATTTTTCCGTATTTAGGGGAGTGTCCTCGCCTCCATTCGATTTTCTCCGCTTTGTCGGGTTGACTGTATTGGCATTATGTATCACTTAACATGTTACTACTCGATGCATGTTCCTACTATGTTATCTTCTTATCTTGTTTCTTGTTATGACGTGACTATAACCTGTCACCTGCCCGATCACTTGTCACTGTCATGATTAAAACCTGATACCTGTTATGATTAACTCTCTACCCATGATTATCACATTTCGGGGATGTAGTACTTGATCTCTTGTTATGAACTCCCGTTATGCTTGTTATGTACTCCTGTTATGACCAGTTATGATCCTACTCATTCCCGTAATCCGATAATTATGTTAATAAGCCATAAAAAGGATAACTTGCACGGGAATGGGAGGAAGTGATGGATGCCGGTATGATGCCTTGCTTATAGTAATGGAATACAAAACTGACGATTCGTGTTAGGGGGATTTCAGGCCCCCAGAAGATGCGTGTTAGGAGGATTTAAGGCCCCCAATGGCTGTGTCCCGGGCGGACGGGAACTACTATAATTAGGAGCTATCAGTTCTTCATCAGCTTCCAATAACCAACCTCGACTTACTTATATATGGATGTGTGTGTGTTGAGATGTACACCGGGACGCATACCTAGATATATGAGTCAGACGAGTAATAATAATAAAATGCCAAGATAATAACTTGTTATGTTGTCCTACAACTTGGTTATACCACTTGTCTCGCCACAATTGTTTTCATCGGATTTTATATCGGATTTCTGGTTTATGAGCATGACTATATTATACCTGCTTACATCCTGCTTTACCACTCATGTTTTATTCCACCAGTCTCTACTGTTATCATCTTATATTATACATGTTCCCTGCTTCATATCACTTACTGTATATCTACTTGTTCCTGCATGCTGGTGCTCACGACACGGTTTTCCTATGCATGTTATGATTCGGATTTGTCGACACACTTGTGCTTATCTATGCACGCCACTTGGCATTAGCATCACCACTTGCCGGGGAGTACTGACTCCTCTGGATTCTCATGTCCAGGTCTCGGAGCTTGGACTGTAGGGGATCTTCCTGCTGAGGACCAAGCTTACTTCTGCGGAGCAGACAGACCAGCTGTAGCTCCAGTCCCTTCCTTGCTACCCTGGTTGGTTCGTGGCATCTCCTGCTATCTCGTGAGCGCCCTTTTGTACTGTTCATATATGTACATCTCTTTGTATTCTCGCATTTGCGCCTGTCAGTGATGTAATATTCTTGTAATATTTGTCACATCTGGGGATAACTTTGTAATTGTATTCATATGTTGGAATGTATAATGCACCACGTGCTTTCGTGCTCTGATTCTTGCCTGTACTGATGCTTAGCGTATATACGTGAGGGTATTTCTGACCTGCGTATATACGTCGCAGTAACGTCTCCGTATCCGCGGAATCGGGGCGTTACAATTATCATATGAAAGTGGAGACATTCAAGCGAACTATGCCCCAACGCTATATTCTATTCCTGATTTGGATAAGCTAAAAGTATCATTCTCCAATATTCTGTCCACCTTAGTATGACTAAATCCACTTTTTGATATTGTGTCCACATTCTGGGTGTATGTCCGTAGTTTGGAATTTATGTCCACATTTAGGAATACATGTCCAAATTTCAAAATATATGTCCACATTTCAGAGTATATGTCGACATTTTCAAGTAAATGTCACACTTTCGAAATATGTCAAATATATATATTTTCTCATTGCTATCCAATGTTATACTTTGATACTACTTAAGAATCAAATTGAAAATGTGAGATTTTTCATTTTGTATTTATCTATAAATTTTGAAATATGTCCACTTTTTGGAAAAAATGTCCATCTTTTTAGACTATATATATCCACCTTTTAGAATATATGTCTACATTTTGAAAAAAATGTCCAAAAATTGAAATATATGTCCACCTTTTAGAATGTATGTCCACAGTTTAAAAAAATGTCCAAATATTGGAATATATGTCCACATTTCTGAGTATACGTCGACATTTCCAGGTAAATGTCCATATTTCAAAAATACGTCCACCTTATGAAATATATGCTCTCTTTTCTCATTACTATCCAATTTTTATACTTTGATACTAACTTTAATACTAATTCTACTTAGTAATCAAATTGGAAATGTGAGATTTTTTATTGTATTTATCTATAAATTTTGAAATATATTGCCACATGGAAAAAAAATGTCCACTTTTTTGGACTATATCTCCACCTTTTAGAATATATGCCCACATTTTGGAAAAAATATCTAAAAATTAAAATACATGTCCACCTTTGGAAAATATATCCATCTTTTGGAATATATGTCCTCATTTTGAAAAAATGTCCAACTATTGGAATATATGTCCATATTTTCAACTTAAATACTAGGTATAATATATGTCTACATTTTCAAAAATGTGTCCAACTATTGGAATAATGTTTAAATTTTGAGAACCTGACTACCTTTTGGAATATACAACCACAAAATATAAACAATTTTATAATAAATAAATTTTTTTATCTAAGTTTCAAAAATTGTCCTTTGTTCAGAGTTAATAACGAGTTAGCAGGGACTCACGGAACTCGCCGAATCTCTTTGGAAGCCGCTTCGGAAACCGAATTACTGATTTCTCACTTTCTATTTGGAAGTCACTTCAAGACTGAAAGAGAGAGAGAGAGAGGATCTCCTTCAGGTTTCTTACTGTTGGTGTGTTGTGTTGTGTTTTCAATTGAGAATTCGGAGCGTTATTTATAGCGCTCCGGGAGGAGCCAACTGGTCCGAACCCAACGAATTGTTGCAACGGTTCGGTCTGAACCGTTGCAACGGTTCGACCCAACCACCACAACTGTTGGCCGTCCAACTGCCGCGACAGCCGTTGGCGGAGCAGTTCGGATCCGGATAGCAGAGCGGGTACGTTGGCGGGGCGGTTCGGATCCGGATAGCGGAGCTGGTACGTTGGCGTAACCCATACCTATGAGACCCAATTCAAAAAGAACCAGGCCGAGTAGGGAACCGAGCCCGAGCCCGGCCCGGCACCGGCGCCGGCCGGCCGTCGCCGTCGCTGCCGACAGCGGCGGCGCGCGCATGTGCGTGCATGGTTTCCTCCCAATCGCGCGCGAAAACTCCAAGTACCCAAAGGGCACGCCCTTTGTTCTCAATTTTCTCTATTTGAACACTACAAACTTCCATCCCATGGCCAATGTGGGACTAAAATTACCTTTAGCTGCCTTTAGTCCCATTTTGGCTTTGAATTAGGCAATCTTTAGACTTGAATATCTCATTCATTCGAAGTCGGAATTGAACATGTGAATATACCACGTTCATCCCCAATGGAAGGAGAACACACTCCAACCATCATCCAATTAATTCGATCAACGGATCTCGCCGTAATTCAATTCAAAGATTCACATATATATTTTTCATATTCCAACACTTGTTAAAGTAGCAGCGGAGCATATAGGAGACGTTGTGGCCTTTGAGCTGGGGAAGGGGCCGTCCACTTGTTAGAGTAGACGACGTAGTCGGTGATGCCATTTTTTGATCCCATGTCCCCGACGATGTTGAGGAGGGAGGCGGTGGAGGGGAGGGGGAGGTGGGCCCCAGTGAGCGGGTTGGTGGCGATGATGTCAACGGCGTGGGGTTCGAGGGAGAAGACAACACAAGTCAGGCCAATCTCTCTCAAGCCTTTCCTCTCTCATTTAAGGCCTTGATTGGGTAATTGAAGAGAGAGGAAGAGAGGATAAAGGGGTCCCATCTTCTTACTTTTCGGTGATTGTTTGGTTAAGAATGGAGGTGAAGGGGTGAGCATAGCAGGAAATTAAAGAGAGATGGCAGGAAGAAATAAATGAAGATAAAAAAGAAAATTGGTGGAGGTGAGCAGAGCAGAGGGTTAAGAGAGAGGAAAAAAAATTAAAGATTTAAAAATAAGCTTTTGTTTTTATCCCAGTGCTCCAACTGGGATTCTGAGATTTTTTCTTTTTTTATTTTAGGAGAAGAATTTCTCCCTCTCTTTCGCATTATAAAATCCATGTCAGATGCCAAGTGAGAGGAAAAACACATCCTCTACCAAATAATCAACAAAGAGTTGGGAACACACCTCTCTTCCTCTCTCATGCAGCCAAACAATTAGCCCCTAAGATTGTGGGAGCGGATATTTCCCCCCAAAAAAACTTATGATGGCACCCCACGAATTATTACAAGTGTGCCATTATTTTTTTTTTTTTTGACAATTTCACTCTTGGTGAAAAGTCAAAAATGCCTCCTTTCTTCCACCTCCTACCTCCCTTCTTTCTCTTCTTCGGCAACACTCACTCTCCGGCCTCCCCCGCTCCCCCCTCCTCATCCCCTCTCACCAGCCTCCCCCTCCTACTCCCTTTACTCGGCCTCCCCTTCCCTCCTCCACCTCCCCCGCCCCCTCCCCCCATCCCCCCATGATTGAGGAGGAGGAGGCGGGGGGGGGGGGGGAGAGGGAGGTCGCCTGCTAACGTTGGAGAGGAGGCCGGGGGAGTGGAGCGAGGGAGGAGGAGCAGGGAGGTTGGGGGAGGCGAGGGTTGCTGGCGAGGGAGGGGCGGAGGCCCGGGGATCGTCGATGAAGGTGGGAGAGGAGGAGAAGAAGAAGACATTTTGGTCTTTTTCTTTGGGTGCCTTTATCACATTTGTGGGTGCCTTAATCACTTGGGGTGCCTTCATAATTTTTTGGAGTGAAAATATCTGCTCCCTAAGATTACGTGGACCCCCAACAACACATGACACAATCTTCTTGACTTTACGCTGTCACATTTGTCTCCCCTAAGACGCCTTCTTTTTGCTGACTTGGGCTTGGCCCATGATTTTGGTTCGTGCGTTAAACTTGGGCTGCTTCCTCAGGTCCACTTTATTTTATTTGTTTCTTAACTTTCTCAATTTATTGGAGTTTATTCATCTATAAATCTTTGTGTTCTAATCTTTTTATAGTTTCTTTCTAAAACTCTTTTTTATAATTACTTTCTTTCTAAATCTTTTTCTGTCTTTCTTGCTCTTTGATACTTTTTTTAATTATGTTATTTATAGATTGTTACCTCTCTTTAACGAGAGAAATAAGAAAGATAGTAATTTATATATTTTTTGTTGAGACAAAGTAGGGAACCAATATCTTATTCACTCACCAAAAAGAAAGATAGCCGGAGAAAGTTTCTAAAGATTGGACAAAAGACAGGGAAAAAAGTTATAATAGTTATGAGCTTTATAATAGTTATGAGCTAGACATGAACACTTGAAAATTAAAAAAAAAGAAGAAATGAGTTAGAGAAGAGAGAGTTTAAAAAAGGGAAGAGGGGAGTAAGAAAGAAAGTAAAATATATATATATATTGAGACAATGAATTAAAACTAAATTTAAAAGAAAGAAATCTAGAGAGAAGGCGAAGAGAAGTTTAAAGGGAAAAAAACTTAAAAAAAAAAGTAGAAGGTGAAAAAAATTAAAAAGAGAAGTTAAAAGATAAAAAGAATAGAGGGACCATGATTAAATTAAAGAAATTTAGAAATTTCAAAATTGGAGTGAACATTTTCTGTAAGAATGTTTTCATCTAAAATAATATAAAGAGTATAAAATATTGAGTTTAAAACTTAAAAGAGTATTATTATTATTATCAAAATCACTGAAAGGATGTTTTCTCTCATGACTCATTATACAATTTTGTCCATCTTATTTGTCCGTCTTGACAAGAGAGAGCAGCAGTGATGCCGCCTCTCCTCCAACCTTTTTTTCTTCCCCCTCCTCCTGTCTCCCCTCTAGTCTCCTCTTTTTCTTTCATTTTCTCTTTATTTCTCTTTTTCGTTACTCGTCGGTGAAATACAGTTAGGGCCTGTTTGTTTCGCCACAAACGTCGCAAATCATAAGTCGTAAAACTTCTTTTTCATTTACCGTTATTTGTTTCGCTGAAAAATAAGTTGCAAAACGCAACTCTTATTTTCCCACTTGCAGTTGCTACAGTTAAATTTGTGGTCATGTAAATTTTACTTTCACATTCATATTTTCCCACTTGCAATTGCTACAGTTAATTTTGTGGTCATGTAAATCCCACTTATATTACACTTATAGTTCAAAGCAGTTACTTGACAATCAATGTATAATTTAATATTATTAAATTTAATATTTTTAATAGCGTTCAATTTATTTTAATTATTTAATTATTTTATATTTTAATCTTTAATTTTTTATTATTTTTAATATTGTTTTAATATATAATATTTTACTATTTTAATTTACTATTTTATTTAATACTTTATTATTTTATTAATATTTATACCATTTTTATTATTTTATTTAGAGTTAATATTTTATTAATATAACAATATTATATTTTAATATAAAATTACTATATATTTATTTTTTTAACATAAATAATTACTTTATTAATATTATAATATAATTTATTATTATATTAATATTTTATTATGTTAATATTGTAATAATTCATTATAATAATAATTTATTATTAAATTATAATTATATTTTACTTTGTTAATAATATTAAAATAATATTATAATAAAATTTAATATTATAATAATATTCAAGTATTTTTTAATAATAATATTATAACTATATTTTATTATTTTTCTTAAGATTTTTTGATATTTATGTTTTATTAATATTCTTAAAATTTTATTAATGTTCTTTAGATTTTTTTAAATTTTATATTATTTATTTAGTTAATATTTTAGTAATATTTTACTAATTATACAAATATTTTATTAATATTATTGTTATAGATAAAATATTAATATTATTAATATTTTATCTCAAATTTATTAATACAATTTAATTTGCAATAGTAGTTTTAATTTAATAGTATTTATAATATTTAAATCACTGCTACAGTTAATTTTGTGGTCAATTTTTTTACTTACATTTTTACATTACCAACTATACACCGTAAAACACAATATACTTTCTATTTACACTTTCACTTTACCAACCAAACACCATAAAACACCATATACTTTCTCATATATACTTTCATTTTATCAACCAAATACCATAAAACACAATATATTTTTTCTACTATAATTTACGTTTTTCATTTTTATTTTACGACTTATTACTTACGATTTTGCGGCGAAACAAACGAGCCTTTGATTTTTCACACCAGTGACGCGATATACTAATTACTATTATTTTTTTTATGCACTTAAGCACGGCTAAGTATAAGATAGCTGATTGGCACGTCCTCTCCTTTTCTTTACAAGTCATGACTCTTTGACTTCGGGCAGACACATCCAAGCGGAAACGGATCGCGAATTCGTGGCGGCCACACGGGCTGCCGCCACGTGGGCTGCCGGCCCCGGCCCCGGCCGCTCCCGCGGCGTGCGCGTGCTGATACTGAGTGGCCTGTCACCGTCTTCACTTGCTTCCGCACCTGGTGCTCTCCTCTCTCACGCCAAATAAAAGAACCGATCAACGACCACAAATCTCATTTCCCCCTTATTCTTCCACTTCTTCTCTGAGATGGGGGCGTGCGTTTCGAGGCCCGAGGGGTGCATCGGCGGTCGCCCCCGGAGCTCGGCCGACGGCAAGAGGAGGAAGCGGAGGCGGGCGGTGAAACGAAGGGTCTCAACGAAGAAGAGGGCGATGGATACGATCGATGAGGTCGGTGATGGCCAGGATCCGCTGGCCTTCGACAATCCCGCGTTCCAAAAGGTCACCTTTAATTTTTCCCCTTATTTTAGTAATTGTGGATTTTGAGATTTATTTTCTTGATGAATTATAAATTGAACCAAGATTCTTGCCTCCGGTGGTTGATAGCCGTAGTTACAAGTTCAAATTGGAATCCTGTAATCAGTTGAGTGTAGCTGTTAGTTAAATAGAGGGATCAATATTGGTGACACGAGGATGCGCATTGTTGTTCTAAACGCTGATTTTTTAATCTTATAGGTTGCTTTTACCAAAATGATATTTTGACTTGTTGCCACTGAAATTATGTCGGCTATTATCTGGCTTGAAGTCTTTTTGCTGAAATAGAACAAATATATATATGTGTGTGTGTCTATATATATATATATATATATATATATATATATATATATATATATATATATATATATATATATATATATATGGGGTTACTGTACCTCAGCCGACGGCTGAGAGAGTTTCTCAGCCGGCGGTGACGTGGCTGAATATATGCCACATATCGGCTGCAGAGTGTAGGCGCCAAAAAAATCAAAAAAAATCCCGCCTAAATAATTGTGAAACAAATTGACAAAAATACCCCTTTTTTACTTCTAAACTAGTATAAACTCATCCACAAACAAAATTTACTTACAGAATTTTCAGCTGAATATATCTACAGTTATAAAATTCTTAATTCTACTACAGACGAAACATGATATCGTTCAGCACTCCGACGATAGACGCTGTCTTTTTTCACATGCCTTATGTAACAGAATTCTTACCATTTTATAAAGTCTGCGATCGTATTCGCAGTCATAGTATAATAAAACTTTCGAACATTGCGACCATCGTCGCAGAATTAATACAATATAACTTTCAATTTTATATAACGACTGCGACACTAGTCGCAGTCATAGTATAACAAAATTTTTTATATCACGTCTGCGACCCTAGTCGCATTCCTTTTTTTATATCACGTCTGCGACCCTAGTCGCATTCCTTATTCCCATAAAAATAACAGACGAAACATGTTATCGTTCAGCACTGCGACCTCGTTCAGAACAGCGACCAAAGTCACAATCTTTTTTCAGCACTGCGACCAAAGTTGCAATCTTTTTTCGCATGCCTTATGTAACAGATTTTTTATAAGTTTACAAAGTAGATTAGCACTGCGACCCTGAGATCAGTTCGCGTATATCACATCTTATAAAAATACTATATTAATTACACTGAATTAAATGAAGTAATTAATATTCTATCTACCGTGATACAACAACAGTCTCGAAAAAGAGATGCACTAATATTAATCTCGATAAAGGAAAGATGAGCACCATACGTAATCTAAAGATATAGGGAAAACATTCTATAAAAAGTTAATTTGTACTTCACGTATTAAACCTCTAGAAAAAAGGAACTCTTCGGATTCTCCCGCCATAACTCTTCAATTAAATATTTAATTTTTTTTACCACTTCTTTCTATACTCAACCGTCACCTATAACAATTATTATTACTATTCATATTCTTTCACATTCTTTACCTTTATATAGTGCTTGTAACTAATATATTATCTCATATCTAAAAACTATATTTTTGCTCTTCCTTTTCAATTTGATTTCAAAAACTTATAGAAAACAATTCATTTTTGAATCATGTCTTCCCCATCTTCTTCCTCTGAACACTCAGATTTCAACTTCAATCATTCCCCCACCGGTCCTCTTTCTTTAGGGTATTCTAGTGAATCTGATACCAATCTGGACTTCACTCCTTTTGACTATATCACTACATCAAATAATATTTTAACTGATCCTCCTCTTCATGAGGATGATGAAGTTTTCATGTGGGTTAGTGAGGAGGAAATTATTCCTCTGCCACTTGACAGAAACATGCTTGATGAAAGCATGTCCTCTGATGCTGGAGGCTCGCTTTCTCGACACGGATCGGAGGAAAGTTTGATAGAGATGATCCATTCTGGGAGTTTATCGATGAACAAAAAAACCCTTAAAAACAGGAAGATGATGAGAAAATAAGTGATGAATAAGAAGATGAGGAGAATGAAGACGACGAATCTGCTTATGATGGTGATGACGACGAGAATTAGAATTTCCTGATCTTCTGATATTCAACGTTATTTTGTCTTCTGTTGACAGCTTTTAATGCTCTTTTTTTGTAAGGTCTCTTTCTGACCATATTATGTTATAAATAAAATTTACTTCATCTGTAAAATAATCTTTCATATTTTTAAAGTACATATAAAGTATGCCGTATAGTTATTATTTCTGCATCTTATCTGCGATAATGGTCGCAGTACTCATATAATAATTACATATGAAACTGCGACCATGGTCGCTGTCCAGTCATAAAACAGTTTGATCGTTTTGCATTCAATAAAGTTATAAACAGCTGCCATGGTCGCAGTCCAAAATTAAACTATATAAACAGATAATACTGCGAATATGATCGTAATCCTCTCAAATCAGTATATTTCACTGTATATCACAAATTAGAAAACTGCGACTGCTGTTCTTAAACACTGCGACCATAGTCGCAGTCCTACTTCGCATGCAATAAGTAAAAAAATTCGTAGTTTATAGGCGGCTGAGACAACAGTTACAGTGAAGAGCAAACATATAAAACCATACGTAAATTGCGACTATAGTATCAGTCCTTAGTCACCGTTATTACATTTAACTTAGCAAAAAAAATCATAAAAAAAAAATGCTGTCGTGAGTACTGTGACCATAGTCGCAGTCCTTGATCGTATGCTATACGTAAATACCAATTTAATAGTTCATAGGCGGCTCAGACAACAGTCACATTGAAGAACAAATATATAAAATAATACGTAAACTGCGATTATACTATCAGTTATTAGTCACCGTTATTACATTTAACCAAGCAAAAAAACATCCACGACTTGCTCTCGTTAAGTACTACGATCATAGTCACAGTTCTTGTCCGAATTCAATATGTAAAAAAATAATAATTTATACATTACATGCGAAAAAAGTAAACTGCGACTATATTAAAAATCAGTAAATTTCAAATCAGATAACAAAAAAAATTAATAAAGAAGCATTCAAATTAGTTTCGTGATTTGATAAAAATTGGTGGCAGTTTAAAAAAATAATAATTTATACATTACATGCGAAAAAATAAACTGCGACTATATTAAAAATCAGTAAATTTCAAATCAGATAACAAAAAAATTAATAAAGAAGCATTCAAATTAGTTTCGTGATTTGATAAAAATTGGTGGCAGTTTGGCCGCAGTTATAAAAGATAATTGTGACAATATTGACTAACGTCAGAAATATAAAAAAATAATAAGCTATACAGATCTACTGTCTTTTACCGCAGGGGTATTTAATAATTTCAACTGTTTCAATAGGCGGGGCGTCATTTCTAGTGTGGCTAATAATGTGCCACATCACCGCAGGCTGAGAGGGTCTCTCAGCCGTCGGTTGATATACATTTTCTATATATATATATGGGGTTACTGTACCTCAGCCGACGGCTGAGAGAGTTTCTCAGCCCGCGGTGACGTGGCTGAATATATGCCACAGATCGGCCGCAGAGTGTAGGCGCAAAAAAAAAAAAAAAAATCCCGCCTAAACATTCGTGAATCAAAATGACAAAAATACCCCTTTTTTACTTCTAAACTGCCATAAACTCATCCACAAACAAAAATTATCTAAAATAATTTTCAGTTGAATAATCTACAGTTATAAAATTCATAATTCTACTACATCGAAAATATAATAGAAAAAATTGGATGAACATAATGTGAAATAAATAGAAGCATTGAAAAGTAAAAAAAACATGTTTGAAACATAAAACAAACATGATATCATTCAGCACTCCGACGACAGAAGCTATCTTTTTTCACATGCCTTCTGTAACAGAATTCTCACCGTTTTACAAATTTCGCGATCATAGTAGCAGTCATAATATAATAAAACTTTCAATCATTGCGATTATGGTCGCAGACTTAATACAAAATAACTTTCAATTTTAAATGACGACTGCGACATTAGTCGCAGTCATAGTATAACAAAAATCTTTTTATATCACGTATGCGACTATAGTCGCATTCCTTATAACATAAAAAATAACAGACGATAGTCATAGTATAACAAAAAACTTTTTTATATCACGTATGTGACCATAGTCGCATTCCTTATAACATAAAAAATAACATACGATAGTCATAGTATAACAAAAACTTTTTTATAACACGTATGCGACCATAGTCGCATTCCTTATAACATAAAAAATAACAGATGAAAACATGTTATCGTATATCACTGCGACCTCCTTCAGCACTGCGACCAAAGTCGCAATCTTTTTTCTCATGCCTTATGTAAAAGATTTTTTATAATTTTACATGGCAGTTTAGCCATGCGACCCTGAGATCAGTTCGCGTATATCACATCTTATAAAAATACTATATTAATTATACTGAATTTAATGAAGTAATTAATAATCTATCTACCGTGATACAGCAACAGTCTAGAAAAAAGAGATGCACTAATGTTAATCACGATAAAGGAAAGATGTGCACCATACGTAATCTAAAGATATAGGCAAAATATTCTATAACAAGTTTATTTGTACTTCACGAAATAAACCTCTGGAAAAAAGGAACTCTTCGGATTCTCTAGCCATAACTCTTTAATTAAATATTTAATTTTTTTACCACTTCTAAGCATACTCAACCGTCACTTATAACAATTATTATTACTATTCATGTTCTTTCACATTATTGACTTTTATATAGTGCTTGTAACTAATATATTACCTCATATCTAAAAACTATATTTTTGCTCTTTTTCAATTTGATTTAAAAAACTTCCAGAAAAACAATTCATTCTTGAATCATGTCTTCCCCATCTTCTTACTCTGAACACTCAGAATTCAACTTCAATCAATCCCCTACCGGTCCTCTTTCTTCAGGATATTCTAGTGAATCTGATACCAGTCTGGACTCACTCTTTTTGATTATCTCACTACATCAAATAATATTTTAACTGATCTTCCTATTCATGATGATGATGAAGTTTTCATGTGGGTTAGTGAGGATGAGATTATTCCTCTGCCACTTGACGGAGGCATGCTTGATGAAAGCATGTCCTCTGATACTATAGGCTCGCTTTCTCGCAACGGATCGGACGAAGAGCTTGATAGAGACGATCCATTCTGGGAGTTTATCGATGAACCAAAAAAACCTCAAAAAGAGGAAGATGATGAGGAAATAAGTGATGAACAGGAAGACCAGGAGAATGAAGAAGACGAATCTGCTTATGATGGTGATGATGACGAGGATTAGGATTTCCTGATCTTCTGATATTCAACGTTATTTTGTCTTCTCTTAAAAGCTTTTAATGCTCTTTTTTTGTAAGGTCGCTTTCTGACCATATTATGTTATAAATAAAATTTACTTCTATCTGTAAAATAATCTTTCACATTTTTTAAATACATATAAAGTATACCGTATATGTATTAATTCTGCATCTTATCTGAGATAATGGTCGCAGTACTCATATAATAATCACATATGAAACTGCGACCACGGTCGCTGTCCAGTCATAAACAGTTTGATCGTTTTGCATTCAATAAAGTTATAAACAGCTACCATGGTCGCAGTCCAAAAATAAATTATATAAACAGATAATACTGCGAACATCATCGTAATTTTCTCAAATCAGTATATTTCACTGTATATCACAAATTAGAAAATTGCGACTGCTGTTCTTAAACACTGCGACCATAGTCGCAGTCCTACTTTGCATGCAATAAGTTAAAGTGAAGATCAAACATATAAAACCATACGTAAACTGCGACTATAGTATAATCCTTAGACACCGTTATTACATTTAACTTAGCAAAAAAACTCACCCAAAAAAAATGCTGTCATGAGTACTGCGACCATAGTCGCAGTCCTTGATCGCATGCTATACGTAAAAACCAATTTAATAGTTCATAGGCGGATCAGACAACAGTCACAATGAAGAACAAAAATATATAAAATAATACGTAAACTGCGATTATACTATCAGTTATTAATCACCATTATTACATTTAACCAAGCAAAAAAACGTCCACGACTTGCTCTCGTTAAGCACTGCGATCATAGTCGCAGTCCTTGTGCGAATTCAATATATAAAAAAATAATAATTTATACATTACATGCGAAAAAAGTAAACTGCGACTATGTTAAGAAATCATTAAATTTCAAATCAGATAACAAAAAAATAATAAAGAAGCATTCAAATTAGTTTCGTGATTTGATAAAAAAATGTTTGCAGTTTGGCCGCAATTATAAAAGATAATTGTGACAAAATTGAGTAACGTCAGCAAATATAAAAATATAATAAACTATACAGATCTACTGTCTTTTACAGCAGGACTATTTAGTAATTTCAACTATTTCGATAGGCGGGCCGTCCTTTCTAGTGTGACTAATAATGAGCCACGTCACCGCAGGCTGAGAGGGTCTCTCAGCCGTCGGCTGATATATATTTCTCTCTCTCTCTCTCTCTATATATATATATATATATATATATATATATATATATATATATATATATATGAGAAAAATGTACATCAGCCGCCAGCTGAGAGACTCTCTCAGCTGTCACTTTAATATGGTCACAGTCCACTGTAACATGATCGCAGTCCTAAAAAATCATATATTTTTAGTGTAATTAGGACTGTGATTATGGTAGCAGTTCTCAGAAAAGACTGCGACCTTGGTCGCAGTATTCAGAGAAAGACTGCGACCTTGATCATGATAGTAGTTTTCGTAAAAACACTGCGACTTAATCACGGTCCTGATATAAAACTGCGATTATGGCACCAACACCCAAAATTTTGGGTGCTGGTACCATGGTCGCAGTTTTATATGAGGACCGTGATTAAGTCGCAATATTTTTATGAGAACTGCTGCCATGATCGCAGTTTTTTTCTGAGGACTGATACCATGATCGCAGTCCTAATTATACTGAAAATATATGATATTTTAGGACTGCGACTATGTTGTAGTAAGTTTGCGACCATATTGAAGTGCCAGCTGAGAGAGTTCTCTCAGCTGACGGCTGAGGTACATTTCTATACATATATATATATAGACTTGTGTTCTTAGGACTGCGACCATGATAAGAGTATATATGTATATATATGTATACATATATATACATATGTATAGAAATGTACCTCAGCCGCCAGCTGAGAGAACTCTCTCAGCTGGCACTTCGACATGGTCGCAGTCCTACAAATTTTCAATTATTCTCAGTGTAATTAGGACTGCGACCATGATAAGAGTCCTCACAAAAACACTGCTACCGTGATAGCAGTCTTCACAAAAAAATACAGCGACCTGATCACAGTCCTCACAAAAAATTGCGACCATGGTAGCGTTGCGTCCAAGATTTGTGGCTGAGATTCAGCCACGTCGCACCAGCTGAGAGTCTCTCTCAGCTGACGGCTGAGGTACATCTCTCTCTCTCTCTCTCTATATATATATATATATATATATATTATATATATATATATATAGACTTGTGTTCTTCCAAAAAGATTTGAGCTTGAGTCTTTTCAACTTAAATACAACCTTCCGATATTCGAATATAAGATCCACTCTATTGAAGTTGATCTATATTATTTCAAGTATCTATAAATAAAAAATTAAGTGTTTTGAATACTTTTTTGCATATCCATCAAGCGACGCAAATTGGACGGCAGAAAGTAGTGAGCTAGTTAGATCTATGTGTTTAGACATACAAATTCTCAATCCGGCCATTCCATTATGATCTAAACATTTAAAAACCCCTACAAACTAATTTTTGTTAGGTTTTAAATGTTTTACACTGTTAAACTAACCAACTCACTATTTAGGCCGTCTGTTTTTTCCCTACTTGATGCATGGGGAAAAAAGTTCAAAATATTTGATTTTTGGTTAATAGATACTTGAAATAATATAAATCAACTTCAACGGAGTGGATCTTGTATTCGAATTTCGGATGTTGGTATTTGAGTTGGAAGGACTTGACCTCGAATCCTTTGGGAAGGACATAAGTCTTTATATATATATATATATATATAGAGAGAGAGAGATAGAGAGTGAGGGAGAGAAAGAAATGTACCTCAGCCGTCAACTAAGAGACTCTCTCAGCTGGCGGTGACGTGGCTGATTCTCAGCCAAAAATTCTGAGCGCAATGCTATTATGGTCGCAGTTTTTTGTGAGTATTGCGATCAGGTCGCAGTAATTTTTTTGTGAGGACTGCTACCATGGTCGCAGTGTTTTTGTGAGGAATGACTGTGACTATGATCGCAATGATTTTGTGAGGACTGCTACCGTGGTCGCAGTGCTAATCAGACTAAGATTATCTGAAATTATTTTAGGACTGCGACTAGATCGTAGTGCCAGCTGAAAGTGTCGGCGACTGAAGTACAGACACCTCATATATATATATATATATATATATATATATATATATATATATATATATATTATATATATAGTTATATACACATAGGTGTAACTAAATTAAGTTATACACACCTCTTTCCACCGCACAAAAAATATTTTTTAAACACTTGCAGGGACCACTCACATTAATTTTTGTTCGTATCTCACCAAGCAAAATTTTTGTGTGGTGGAAAGAGATGAGTGTAACTTAAGTTAGTTATACCTAGGCGTGTGTGTGTGTGTGTGTGTGTGTGTGTGTGTGCGCTGAAGTCTGATGTAGGTATTCGACTCAGTTGAACAAAAATTTCTTTTGTGAATCATTTAAGGGTTAATCAATGATGTTACCCGTAGCCCAGTTGTTTGAAAGATATTTGAGAGGTTGGGTAAACATGATATTGTAGAATGTCTATTGCTGAATGAAGTGAGCTATAATTTCTTCCAGGAAAATGGAATCTGAAAATTTCGTGTTATGGCAGAGTAATTGAAAGGGGAAAACATCAAATATTCAAGTCATAGTAGAATCTCATATGGATCCTCATTTAATGATTTAAGTGGTTTTCTGAAATTTGGTCCGTGTTATGATTTTGTGGTGTTATCTGCGTTATAACTCATAAATATTTGTACTATGATATAATTTGTTAATACTACTATTAGCATTTTGGCGTGGATTCTTTTGCAATATCATTCGTCGTGATAATTTTTTTTGTAGTACCCATATCAGGAAGCATTGAGGAAGCATGGTTCGAGACAATTGCAATAGAGGAGTCAGACTGCGATGATGACTTCCACAGTGTTCAGGAAGGTAATCCTAGTATTATACTCATTCTTAAGCTTTCATAAAACATTTCTCTAAAAAAAAACTGCTTTCATAAAATAAACCAGTTTTCTTATCTTTTATCTTCCACTTTTACTGCTGTGAAACTATTGGCAGAGACATCCTCGCTACACGGTTTTGATGATGAATCCAATGCTTCATCTTTCAAAGATGCTAGGCATGGAGACACTGATCAGCATCATCAGGAGCGGAAACCAGGGGACCAGTATGTAGAAAATCCAGATAATAAAGTGAGTAATCAATGTAATGGTTCTCTAAGCAGTTCGAAACGTTTTGTAACCCATGAAGACATATCCATTCTTTCTGTTGATGTATGTGGTAATAAGGAGGAAGGCGATGTACTTGAAAATTGTGGTAGTATCCTTCCAAATAATTGCTTGCCCTGTATTGCTATCACTTCTCCCACTGTCGAAAAGAGAAGATCGTTTACTTCCAGCCCACCAAACTCAGCTAAAAAGGCAGCCTTGAAGCTTTCATTCAAGTGGAAGTCTGGGGAAGCACACGCCGCACCTGCACTATGTGAGTTTTTTTTGCCATTCTCTTTTCTATGATCAGCACTTTATTTTAAGGCCTATTATTTTGGGGATGATAACAGTAGGAAAGTCCCACATGTTCTAATAAAAATATTTTAAGGAAACACCTCAAAGGAGTTTAGACAGAGTAGAAACCTGAAGCATTAAAGCCAGGTTGATGAGTGATATCCCAAAATACAACCATGAAACTCCCTGTCATATCAGAAATCTGCCTAACTAACTGACGCGCAAAAAGGACTAGGAGGACTTTCCTCAAAGAAAAAAAAAGGACTAGGAGGACTGTATGGTAACTTAGGTAGCTTGTCTGTCAGGGTGCGTGTGACTGAATCCACTCAGTTCTCATCATCAGACTGGCTGCAGTGATCCCTGGTCTTTGATTTGAGGTTGCCTGTATGAGGTTTTAGCAAACTTGTTAAAGCTTCCATTGTCCATTTTTCACGCTATATAACTCAGCAGACTGCAGCTGCCTTTAAACCTCAATCGGTTCTATCTTCTTCACTGACTGTTCCCTCCAATTGGTTCATAGCGAGTGGAAATTCTCAGGGTAACCTTGAATGTGGAAATTATTCTATCACAACGCTTTTCTATTTTATCTTGAAGTTCATGATTTGGAAGAAAGCTTCGATATATACTTTTTTTTTATCATGAGTAAACTATCTGAGTCCGGGTAAGATTTTGTGCTGGAACCATCAGACTTCTGACCATGTAATGCTGAACTTTCCATTCTGGTGGATAATTAAATATATAAACATTATTGAGGTCAACCATGGCAGATGTGAAATTATTGAAGAATAGCCTGTTTTATTTTATCATAAATTTTGTTTATTTTAAAACATAGATGAGAAAATAATTATTTCTCAATATCTCAAATTATTACCTATCAATTAAGTTAATACTTTATATATACAGTGGTTAATCACGCTTTATTCTATGACATGATTTGGCATCATACATTGGTTGCCAGCATGTCTTTTAACGAAATTCATTTATATAGTTAATTGAGAATGGAAATCTGCTCACTTTGTTTTCTGTTTGTAGTTTCTTCAAGGCCTGTCCTTGAAAGACCACTAGGGGGCTCTCAAATTCCATTCTGCCCAGCAGAAAAGAAAATGAGTGATTGCTGGTCACGAGTTGATCCGGGTACATTCAGAGTGCGAGGTGAAAACTATCTTAGGTACATATAAAATTTTATCTGCTCCAGTTTTCTTTGACTTTTTGTCTAAATTACATCACCAAATTGTCATTAGGAATTAGAAGATATATGCAGGCAACTTCTCACCAAACTATATCATTGTTGTTTTGTAGGGACAAGAAAAAAGAGTTTGCTCCAAATCATGCAGCATATTATCCATTTGGTGTTGATGTCTACTTGTCCCAACAGAAAATCAATCATATTGCTCGATTTGTGGAACTCCCCACTGTGAATCCATCTAGCAAGCTCCCACCTCTTCTTGTAGTTAATGTACAGGTATTTGTACTACCCACCAGTTCTTGACAGCATTCATTTATGTATTACACTGATTTTCTCATGATCATTTGTTTCAAATAAACCTGGTTAGGAGATTTGAGTAATTATGTTGAGATAGTGAAGAGCAATGTCTTCCAAAGGCCAAAACTCAAAACTGACCTCTATAGAGAATCCACAATATGAGATAGCACGGGAAGTGAGCTTGTAATGATTTGTTAGTTTCAGCAAAGCATACCGAGGAGAGATATGTATTGTCACACCAGAATAATAATTCATCTCTTTGAGGGTCTACTGAACCATCGAGGATCCTTTCTTTTTTTTTGGGCCCGCGGGGGGGGGGGGGGGGGGGGGGTGGGATAAGAGTCATCTCAAGAAGCTTTTGGATAGGAATCATATAAAGACGTGCATGGTAAAACGGAAAAATACGAAGTCAAACTGAACATATGCACAGTGCCCATGTAATGTCCATGCACAAGGGATTCTACTTCTACATTTATTTCGATGTTTCATTACTTATTAATGGAACATGGAGGACTTTTGTCACCCGTTATTTTCTCAAAAATATAAATAAATAAATGTGAAAGCAGCCAATAAATTTGGCAAGACATCATTCTTGGTTACGATATAACAGAAGAAGAACAACGTAAGTGTCATCAAAAGCTTGTTGTTATACTGAATTTTATATTGTTAATGCATGAAGCTTGGTAAAATGAGTGTTGAAATTTCCATTGCAGTTTCTTAATAGTCTGTGCATGCTTCTTGTCCAAGACTACTTAATCTGTTTGAGGGAACTTTTTTTTTTTCTTTCAAAACTAAGATTATTTATCTTAATAATTGAACTTGTATTAAACTGATAGGATTCTTCTCTTCTAATTGCATAGTTTATAAAGGTGCTTGTTTACAGTTATTGTATAGTCAAAATATGGATTATCTCTATCTTATTGTTCCGATGGTTATTTGAGACACCATTTCCCCCCCCAGATTCCATCATATCCTGCAGCAATATTTCAGAACATAATTGATGGGGAAGGATTTAGTTTCGTGTTGTATTTTAGGCTTTCGGAGAGTTACTCAAAGGAGCTACCGTCACATTTCCTGGACAGTATTAGAGTAAGTTGATTGAACTTAAGCTCAAGGTTTTGCCTCAAGATTTACTTTTAACAATACCATATTAACTCAGTGACCATTAATTAATGTTTGAAGAGTGTTTGCTACAATCATGCTTTTTCTCTTTTATTAAAACTTGGCACATGGAAAAGTTGTGTTAAAGAAACACTAGCATTCAAGCGGTGGTGTTCACAACTTGTCCCTTTTTTCCACATGTGCATCATTGCTATAGGAATAACCCGTTTAGGAGTATTTTCCAGTTTCAGATATCACTTTGGCTATTCATTCAACATATGTGAAGTGTTTTTTCCCTGATAAAAAATTGGAATCTGCTTACATGTTCCATTAAATAGATAATAATGGAACATCTCAGCGGTTCTGGATAACTGACTATGTTAACACATTAATTATTACTTATTTTGTGAGCCATTTTGAGAATACTCATTATTATTGTGGTGGAGATTTTTCAATGCGATTGATCAAACGGTCAATCTCGCACTACAAATGAAAGGGGTCTATTTAAATCGGGAGTGAAACTTCAGATTTCAACACAGTAAACAGACGAAGATAAAATATTTTTACGTGAAAACCCAAATTGAAAAAAACCACGGGGAGGAGAGAGAGAATTCACTATATTTTCTCGAGATTACAGTGAACTCTGTAGAACATTTTCATGTTTACAATTTCATTTTTTTGGCCCCTTCCTCCATGAATCTCTAGGTGTATAAGTACTATGTAGCGTTGTAACTGATGGTGTGAATTTCTCAGATATGCACGATTTGCATATTGAGATCTTTTCATAACTGTCCAGATTGCTGTACTTTATTGTTGACATTGGCATGTCGAGATATCTGTCACTGTTTATAACTGTCCTCACTGAAATAGGAGAGTATTTAGAATGTGGGGATAACATGGCAGCATAGCTATCTCGGCGATCCGGAAGACCCTGTTGCTGAGTTGTGTCCAGTAGAAGTCGGGGAAAAATCTGATAGTTGCGGTTGCACGAGGTCCTCTCTTCGGGGTTGAATGTGAGTCTGGGCAGGGCCCGAGGCTCTCTCCTCGAGATTGAATGTGAGCTTGGGGTAAGGCCCGAGGCTCTTTCTTTTGAAGCTGAATGTGAGCCAATTGATATCTCGAGTTCGTTGTCCACTTGTGACACTCCTGGAGCGACGGGACACATGTCGCGATCTTGGGGAGCGGTCAAATTCTGACCACTACAATTATAATAAGTGATCTGCTTAAAGTTTTAGTGGCAAGATGCTTTTATCTACACATAGCCTAGTGCTTTATTGAAGTTGTAATAGTTGTTGTAAAGAAATTACTCATGGCCACTACCGAGAACCCACTGAATTGAGCACAAGAAACTAAGAACTACGGAGCTTCCATTTTAGAAATGTGCCTTCCTCTAGCCTAATAAATTGCGGGCCATCTATGAAGGTATGGTTTTGAAATTTTGGTATGAGTATTGGTATCCTCGTTGGCTTTTTTATCAGAATCGGCAATATCATCCATTTGTCAGAAGTTTCAACTCGTCATTCGGCAATAGCGAGTATTACCTTAGTCATATCGGGTCGTATCGACAATATTGATTTTGGGCATAGGGCGATATTTTAAACCTTGTATGATGGTTTGAGCAAATGATGCAGTGATATTGTTATCCTATTGTTGAATAATGTTTCATACACTGAATATCAAATAGTGGGGCTAAGGGCTTGTTTGCAACAGTCAGCTTCAAGCAAGAAGTGTGTGATGAACATTTTCTTTTCAATAGTAGAATTGAAAAAAAATAAAATTGGTGACATATAAGGATATTGATAAATGTAAACACACTGCGCTTGTTGGGCTAATCGAGGAAGAGTAACATGGTAAATGATTTAAATTTGGGCTAGGATCATCATAATATGTCACTGCTTCATAGACAAGAGTAATGTGGTAGCATGGCATTCTTATTCGTATCATTTCAACTCAAGAGATGAATATATTTTCTTTTCTGTAGAGCTCTTCTAATGTTAATTGATAATTTGTTTTGTTGTGTACCAACACAACCTTCTTAGTCATGATGACTTTTAAGGTGCATAATGTTGGGATTTTGGGTCGAACAAATAGTCCAACATCGGCTAGACGTGGGGATGATCTTGGGTATATAAGGATTTGGACAACTCCACCCATAAGGCTAGTCTTTTGAGATGGTGCCCCAAGTCCTTCAATTGGTATCAGAGCTATGCTGCGAACTTAGTCGTGTGTGTAGGTGATGTTCGATGATGTAGATCTCCCTAAGGATGCAAAGGCGAATGGGCCTGATCTCTCCAATGGCGTGTGGGTGATGTTCGACGATTTAGATCTCACCAATGGTGCAAAAACGCAGTGGGCCTGATTACCCCAATGGCACAATAGGCCCCTGTGAAGCTAATTGTTGGGCTCTCGAGAAATTTGACAGTGGTGCTCCTTTGCAATGGGCGTGCCGTTTCTCACGCGGTGTAGAGGAGTGACCGACTGCAGTTGGTACTTCACATAAGACATGCCGCCTTCCCACGCAGTGAAGAGTTGATCTCGATGGAGCATTTGATCTTTCAGTGTAAAGATAGTTGAGCTTGCAGGGAGACTCTTTTTTCGAGGGGCGGATTGTTGGAATTTAGGTCGAACAAATAGTTTCATATCGGTTAGACTTGGTGATGATCTTGAGTATATAAGGATTTGGGCAACTCCACCTAAAAGGCTAGTCTTTTAGGATGATACCCCAAGTCCTTCAATTGGTATCAGAGCCATGCTCCGAACTTATTCGTGTGTGTTGGTGATGTTCGACGATGTAAGATTCCCCAATGATGCAAAGGCGCAATGGGCCTGATCACTCCAATGTCGCAATAGGCCCCTGTGAAGCTAATTGTTGGGCTCTCGAGAAATTTGACAGTGATGCTCCTTTACAATAGGTGTGCCGCCTCTCACGCGGTGTAGAAGAGTGACCGACTGCAGTTGGTACTTCACATAAGGCATGCCGCCTCTCACGCGATGTAGAGTTGGATCTCGATGGAGCGTAAAAAGGCGCAATAGGCCCCTGTGAAGCTAATGTTGGGCTCTCGAGAAATTTGATAGTGGTGCTCCTTTGCAATGGGCGTGCCGCCTCTCACGCGGTGTAGAGGAGTGACTGACTGTAGTTGGTACATCACATAAGGCGTGCCGCCTTCCCACGCAGTGAAGAGTTGGATCTCGATGAAGTATTTGATCTTCAATGTGAAGATAGTTGAGCTTGCAGGGAGACTCTTTATTCAATGGGGGATTGTTGGGATTTTGGGTTGAACAAATAGTCCCACATCGGCTAGATGTGGGGATGATCTTGGGTGTATAAGGATTTGGGCAACTCCACCTATAAGACTAGTCTTTTGGGATAGTGCCTCAAATCCTTCACATACAAATTACAAATATCAAAACATTTGAGTCTAGTTCTAAATTTGAAATATCAGACGTGAAAAATTTACAGTAAATGATCTTAAGTTTCAGCACTAGTTCTGAAAAAAATAAAATTTGATCAGAATTCATTTGGTTTTATCTATTAGGTGTTCTTGATGGACAGGTGTAGAACACTGAGATTCTATAAATTTGCATTCTTCCGAGTTGATGTGTGAGAAAGGTTCCAGATGTTTGTAGGAGTTGTCAATATGTTTGGCTAACAACACGAATGTTTAAAATAATACTATTCAATGACTCCTGTTCTATGACTTCTGGTTACTATGTTACTTTATGCCTTGCTTACCTCGGTTCTCATCCTCCCTCCAGCAAAAGTTACTTGCTATTGATGAATTCTGTTATGCTGATCTTAACTGTCAACATTTTACTGCTTCCAGATTGCTAGACTTGATTAGGATGACCATTTGCAGTTCGCCTAGGCTTGACTCAACCTGAATCCTTGTGTTGGTGTTTAGTTTGGGGCTTGGAATCCAAGTGCTAAGGCTGGTTATGTGCTCTACTTTTGAAGATTGATAATCTGAACTAGGTACCTTAATATTATAGTTATTAAGATTTATAGGAAATCTGGTGACTGGTGCAGCAGAATCCAAATCTTAGGTCTTCTGCTCAACTATGAAAAGACTTTGTCAACTGTCGGGAGAATGGTAACACATTCCCTGTTTACTACCATGCATTAGAAAGAGGTGATACGGCATATTTTGGATGTGGATTATCTACAATTTGTAGGACTAATTACCAACATCGTGACTGCTCATTAGTCAATATTCAAATGAGATGTGTATATTCTTAAAACCAAAAATCATCTTTTAAAATCTCGATATCGGCAATGGCCAATGGTTTTTGGTATCAATATCGTCAATATCGACCTTCAATATGAGTAATACCGGCTCATATTATCGTATATCGACTGTTAATATCAGCAATATGGGCTGGTATTATCGTATTGGGCACATCAAAATCCGATACTATATTGCCGATGTATATTAGAATCAGACGATATTTGAAACCATACCTCAAACATATGACTATTTTCCAAGGCGAGCCTGATTGCAAAACCTTTACTTCCAATCTCAAAATAGACAATAAAGGAAATTACCTGTTACCGTTGGTGTTGTTTTATCTTATGGGAGGCACAGAACCTGCATTTTTTAAAGAATCTCACCTTCCTCATAAATTTGCAATAGCATTTCTTCCCAAAGCTGACTAACCATTATAACTGGAGTGATTTTGATGTCTTTCTTGACTAAATTTCATTCACAGATACAGAAGTTTACATTTTCAATTCTATTTCAACTACATTGCATTTTCTTTCCAATCAGATGGAAGAACCAGCTTGTAGAAAATTTATGGCATCTAGACTTTCCAGCACATAGTATCTCAGCGCATTGATTTCGTATGTCGGTGTACTAATGTCCTTGACTGGAAGCACAAAGTTATCCTTTGTGTTGGAATTATCAAGTGGAGTTTAGAAAGTATCTTTTACTAGTTTGCTTATGTTTTTTGTCTTTTTGAATTTTTTTTTAATGAGCGATGTAGTGAGAAAAATTATGCGAACTTTAGGGCATTTTTTTGTCTTTTTGTGAGCTTGTCATGTGTGGAAGACATGTTTCTGTCCACCTCTCTTAACCACCACTCTCTCACACCTTTTTCCTCCTACACATTTCCACTAACCATGGCTCAAAAATTCAAATTAGTATTGTTTGACTAAACGATCCTTTCCAACACCATCAATTGCATTAGTTTCCCATGCCACCATAACTAAGAGAACTTTTCACTGTGGTCATCTTCTTCTTCCGACCTATTCTAGGTGATAAAAAGAATTCTCTCATTAAAAAAAAAAACTCCACTAACCTTAATCTCTCTACATGTTGCAAGCTTCCCAAACTCCTACCTTTATATGTTGTTGATGATAATTTATTAATACAAAAATCTCTATTTTTGCATTCTTTTTTCAGTGACTATCTTCTACTTGGTTGTGACTTGTGAGTCTTGGGCTGATGAGAGGATTTTCTTCCACTATTTGATAAGTGTGTTTCCAGATAATTTGGCATCTGGCTTTCTCTATATTAGCCTAGTTGGCTATTTGCTTAATAAGTAACTTGTCAGCTTTATTTACTTATTCATCAGCTCTTCAAGTTCCATTGGTCGTTTGATCTGATGTGCACTTTGAGCATGGTTAATAATATATCTCATTACCTTGTGTGCAATTATAATATTCTTTTCTGGATACCTTGTGTTTCTCATCCCTAACCTCTTATGAAGCAGCTTCTAATTTCCTGTTTTGTCAGTAGTACAAAATTAGTAAATCACATTTATGTTTGGCATGTTTTATATTTATCACCTTTTCTTCTATTATTTGTTTTCCGGCAGTTAATTTCAGTTGATATTTGTTTGCATATAGAGGTTAATTGACGATGATGTGGAAAAGGTTAAAAGCTTTCCTGTGGATACAATTGTTCCCTTCCGGGAAAGGCTAAAAATTCTTGGGCGTATAGCAAATTTGGAGGATCTTCCCTTGAGTGCTGCAGAGAAAACACTCATGCATAAGTACAATGAAAAGCCTGTTCTTTCTCGCCCCCAACATGAATTTTACTCAGTAAGTTTATTATGTCCACATTCAGATTTGTATTGTTAATGTTATTTACTTGGTAGTTTATTATGTCCTCATTGATATTTGTATGGTTAACGTTTTTTTTATGCATATATGTTATATTAACCACCAATCTTCTGATTTTGCATTTTGTAATGATTCAAAAAGAGACGAATTCTGAGGGTACTTTCTTAGAAAGACAAACTTGTGCTTGTTTCAAAAACATAGACGTACTCAATATAGTTAATAACTTAATATTCAATGGTGACAAGAGAAGCATCTGGCATTGTCCAACCTGGTGGGTTTTGGGTTAAGTTGAGATTGGTTCCTGGGATTCTTTATAAGTTTGTTTTTATTTCCGTGGTTTTGCTCTCACTTGCACTATGTTCTTTACTGCTGGATTAGGTTGTTTTGATTAATTACTTGGACAATCTAAAATGCTGTGGCTGGAATGGAGACTCTAGCTTTATATATGATATAACTGGAATTTCCCATTATGATAATTTGTGCTTTTATTTTGTTAGGGAGGCTCTAGATTTACATATCATATCTCCCATTACAGTATTTTCTCATGCTTTTATTGTGTTAAGTTCCAAACAAATGAGCCCCATACACTGAGTTTGTTGACTATGCTGTTTCTGAATTACAATAAGTTCAGCATTTCTCCTTTCTAACCCTTTAACCCACCTAGTGGTAAATGAAAATCTTACATTATTCTCTCATTGAGGCTACTTCTGATCTATCCATCATGATACGAGAAGCTATCTACTAGTCCTTGAGGTCCATCTTAGCCATTCAACGAATCAACTTCCATTTGAAAGCCTCTGCTAAAACCTTCCCAGTCATCAATCATGATCAGCACCTGAAATATGTCCCGTACAGCATCCGAAAGCTGGAGTTATTAGAGGCTTTGTAGTAGTTGTAGTTGTAGCTTCTATGGTAGTAGTTGCAGTTCTTGGTATGGTACTTGGCAGAGAAGTAATGATACCCTGATTCCAGATACTCGGGATGATGGTTGATGGATGTGGCGGCTTGTTCCTTTAATAAAAGTTCTTTATTGTTTTTCCTTCTCATTTTATAAAGATTATTGGTTACATAAATAAGTAATATAATATTATGGACAAATATACTTGTATTCTTTTATTTCTTTGGTTTCTTCTGAGACTATTTTATGATAATTGATTGGTTATCTTCCTTAATGGGAGTGACTATTTTGTTTTGACCATCATGCAAGTTGCACAATATCTCAACAACCAGAAACTTCACTTGAATCCAAATTTATTCTTGTACAATTTTCGTACGTGTATCGGACACGGAAGTGGTGCTTAATGTAGATCTTTAGTGGCAGAGTTAGCCTGCATGTTTTCTGGACTCTTCTTTTCTTATGTTTCTTTTTCCTACAGATACTTATTTGATTATATTGAGAGAAAAATGTTCATGCAGTCTGAGAATCAAAAGAAAGGATAGGTTCCTCTAATATTATTAACACCCATATTTTTATTTAAATAATCTGCATCTTCTGACAGGGAGAGAATTACTTTGAGATAGATTTGGATATGCACAGATTCAGTTACATTTCAAGGAAAGGATTTGAAACATTTTTAGACAGGCTGAAGCTTTGTGTCTTGGATGTCGGCTTAACTATTCAGGTAATTCGTTTGTTCAATGGCATTCCTCGGTCCCTCTCTCTCTACACGCATATACGTGTGCACACGCGAAAACACACTAAAAACAGCTTTTTTTTAATATGTGAAACAGGGAAACAAACCTGAAGAACTGCCAGAGCAGATTTTGTGCTGTGTGCGATTGAATGGGATTGATTATACCAGTTACCACCCGCTTGTAGCACATTGGCCTTGAGAAGAAGTCCAGCTACCGTGTAACATTGTTTTGAGTAATTCCGCTAACAATGTTCAGAGTTTGGAAGGGTTTTAGGGTTATACCTCTAACTGAAGCAGCTCTTGTGCCACACAGAAGGTTCCTGTTTCTGAGTCAGAACCATCTCAACTTTGAGTAGTTCTATTATATGTACACGGCCCAACACTATTTCAGAGGGTCTTCGTGCCTCAGATGGTAGCCAAAACTATTTAGTATTCAATTGGATGTTCGGTCGAATACAAAATGGATGGTGAAATGAATTGGGATTGATGGTACAAAATCACAATCTGGATTCTTATAATGGATTATGCTGGCAACAAAAAAGGTGCATTCACGAAGTGTTCTAAGATGATAGGGATCTATGGCTGTCAATTTGAGGGGATTACATCGACGACACAGTAAAATATCAATTTACATCCAATACAGGTTACATTTACTAGTTGATTTGTTCAAAGAAGAGAGAGGAAAACTGTTGATGTTAACTTGGAACAAAGAATGTCTTGCCATTTCCCCCCTAACAATTATTGAATAACTGTATTCTTTTAGAACAGACATTCGCCATTTCATGTGACATATATTCCTCTGTTGGTAACCCAGATACATGAGTATTGAAATCCTTTTGTTGTTTTAGTTTTGACATTTTGATCAGAAAACAAATTGAAAGTTCATGAGATGGCCTCAGACACATGGTACATGCACGCACAAACAATTAGCCTCAGACACAGTGTGATCATTGGTTATGTTTCCTCCCTTGACAACATGATGTGGCTCTAGGCGCATTTTGTTGGGTGTCATGCAGTAGTATTTTGCCTGTAGAGCGGAACCATATAATATATATGAGAAAAATGTGATGCGATTGGCGAACCCTATGTTTTTTTCTGAATTAGTTTTTTTAACCCTGATTTATTTTTCCTTTGTTATGCGCACATTCCTTTTAGTTATTTAATATCTTATTATTTTTTTATACCAGTTGTCAAATATTTGTTATATATTTTCCTTTTTATTTAGACAAATTTACTCTTTTCTTTGTGAAGTACTCTAATTACGTCTCTCTAATAAAATTATGGTGGGGTTCTCATGAACCGAGACAAAGTGTGAGTTGTTTGAGCACACACGACATCATAGCAACATGAAAAGAACAGACATGAGACACGCTGATTAACTACACTATAGATAATCCAGTCAAGACAAGTTTTATCTCAACTCACAAAGATGAAAGGAAAAACAAATAGAATTTGAAGTAACTCTATTTGTATTCAAATAGAAATTAGTGAAATTATAGTTCAGAAAACAACAAATTGCAAATTATAACCAGGACTCAAAATAAAATTATAACTTTGAAAAACTCTGAAGCTAAATACGACTTTAGCATCCCGCAGCTTTGCGGTAAATGGGCAGTGTTAAGTTTTGAGTGTCTTGCTAGTGAGATCTCGCTCACTGATAAAAATTATGGCGTGCCCGTATTCAAGTTCCGGGTGCGGCGTTTGTTCAAACAAAAAATAAAACAAAGATTTGAGGGTGTATGCTTTTGTCATCGTCCCGTGCCCACACCCGAATCTGAATGCGAACCCGACCCGACTTCTCGCGCAAGCTAACAAGGCATATGTTGCAACCTTGCTTGATTCTTGAAACAAGCAGCAGGCGGCACTCAGAAAGGAAAGAAAGGGGAGAAGAGGTGAGGAGAGGAGAGTGGGCGGAAAAAAGAGAGAGAGGAATGATGGTGGCCATTTCTGTGTACAGAGGGAACCTCCATCGCGTCTCCGACGCCCCTCGCCGGTGGGAGATGCCCCCTCGCGCCATCACTCTCAATCAGTTCAGGGTCCTCACCCGCAAGCGGGACGAAGCCCTCGCTCGCCTCGCCGCAGTCCAAAAACCCCCCATTTCGAGCGGCGACAAGAAGGGCGAGGACCGAGAAGCGGAGGTGAAGGAAGAGAAACAGCAAGAAGTGGGAGAAGAGGGAGAAGAAGGAGAGTTGAAGAATAGGTCGGCTTCCGATCCTCAACCGATCGAAGTCGAAGGAGAACCGAAGGGGGCTGATGATTGTAAGACGATCGATGCGGGTGCGAAGGCGAATGAGGAGTCTTCAGATGCTGATGCAGTTAATGGATCGGAGATGGGGATTGCTGATGTGAAGATGAAGGTTAGAATTTCGGAATTCCTTTAATTTGTTTAGTAATTTTTTTTTCAAGGCGCTTTATTTTGCACGGGAGCAAGAAATTAGGGGATCCATGGCAAAATTAGACGTTTCGGATGCATGGAAATTTCTTTTTTTTATGCTTGAGTTGAATAAGACGGATGATTATTTTTTAGCTGTTACATGTACATTTTACTTTTATGAGGAGAACTTGTAAATTTATTTATTGGAAAGAAGGAAATTAGGGCATGCATGACAATTAGAGGTTGCAAATGAATGTAATACTACTGTATGTAATTGGTTTTGTTTGCACGTGTTCCCTTTATGTGGAGAATTATAGATGTACATTTTTCAGACACTGGAAACTCGAAAATTAGGGCATGCCCAGCAATTAATTGATGAACACATGGAAATTTTTTTCGTTTACATGCACTATTTTTATGTGGAAATTTTGTAGATTTAGAATCTTTTAGATTTCTTTATGGGAAACACGAAAAATAGTCCATGCATGATATAGGTTGTGAATAAATGGACATGTTTTGTCATTGTTTTTTAATTTGTTAAATCTCGTAGTTTTATGTGTAAATTCTGTAGATGGTGTTTTCTCCGTGGGTAATACAAAACTTAGGGCATGCATTGCAATTCGAGGTTCAGAATGGTATTTGTAATTTTTATTTATTTGTTGTGCTTTTCTTTTATGTGTAGAGTTTGTAGAGATACAATGTCTAGATATCTTTATGGGGACATGAAAACCAGGGCATGCATGCAACTAGAGGTTGTGTATGGATGGCATCCATTCATGGGCATGTATGCCTTAGTTTTATCTGTAATTGTAGATGTGGTTTTTCTATTAAAAGATTTCTTTATAGGAACAAGAGAATTAGCTCATGCATGACAATCAGAAGTTTTGAATGTATCACAATTTTGCTTTTGATAATCAACACAAATCCAATGTCTCAGTTTTGACGAAATATCAGTGAATTTCTGAGACATTTCGCGTCAAATATTAGTTTTGAATTTTGTATAAGTATCATCTTTCAGTGTTCTGTGTTTCTCCTTTATTGCTTTTACATGTACTTTGCAGATCAAGGATGCATCATTTGGAGATTCTGTGTTTTTTTTTTGGGGTGTATGGGGTGTGTGTGTGTGTGCGCGTATTGTGTGTATGGGGGGTTCTTTAGAGTATGCTTGTTTATTGTTTATGGTGGAGTGCATTTGCAGTTCAGAGTTTAGGTAGGTTCAAGGGAGTTTGGATTGTGAGTTTATTTTATTTTATTTAGTTTATTGTCTAGGAATAGACATAATGTAATAGTTAATAGAAACTTTTCCATTTGTGTTCTTGCTTATGTCTCTTTCATTCCTTGGTTTTCTACAACTAATGCTTTATAAGCAAACATATTAATGAAAACCAGTCTTTTGCCTTGAGGTTCAATAACTTTCAAGACTATGACTATTATACTTAAACTCATAGTATGGCTCTCAAGTCTCGACTACGAAAGCTAGCTGCTCAATATCTCTTGTTGCTTCTGTGCATTGGAGCTGAATGTTTTAAGGTATGGATGTAGTTATAACAAAAAATGAGTTGAAATTATTAGGAAAAATATATATATTGGATGCATCCTTAATGTTGGCACGTTTCTTTTAGATTTCAGTTCTTTAACCATAGGTGGCTGTTAAGAGAATTGCTTAAAAATCATATAAAAGTAATATAATTGTTTTAGCCATTATTCAGTTCAGATTCTTTATAGATGGGTCAGCTTATCTCTCAACAGCAATTTTTTTTTATACTTTGTTCTTCAAACGTGGTAAACTCTTACATATTGCCCCTTGAACAACATACTAGGACCTTTTATGTTCTGGAATATGTATTCGATACATTTTATATGTATATTGGCAAGTCACTGCTGTTTAATGGAGCTAAGTTTTTTCAGGAATATTTTTTACATTGAAAAATAGCACTTCAAGCATTCACACAGACTTACTGTATTTAGAATCATCTGTGGTATAATGTCTTCTTTAAGCACCCTATATTTACCATCAATTTCTCAACCTTGACAGCCAGATTGAGGGAACATTTCCCTCTGTTTTATCTCTATGATTTCTTCAAGGTTTACTTGGAACTGATAATTTTACCATGTAATACTGGAGACTTAGCTTAGAGATTGGTGAACTTTACTGTCTTACTTTATTATCTTTTGGTTGGCTTGTCCATCATTTTCAAGCACAGCTACTCAATGGTCTCTTGCTTTTGTTAAAAGTTCACCATGTTTCATTATAGTATATTATTCTTCTTCTTCTCTTATAGTATATTATTCTTCTTCTTCTCCTTCTCTTGGTCATCTACCAATATAGTTAGTTGATTGTAATATGTTTTCTTGCTAGGTAAACAACAACCTGGACACTGAGAAAAGGAAAGTGGTACTGGAAAAGAAGTTGGAAGTTCTGAAGGAGAAAAAACATCACCTTGTGCAAATGCTGAAGCAGGTAAACTTCCACAACTTCAACTTATTTTATATCATTATTGTATTAGAAGAGAAACATGACAAGCATATCCTTTTCTTTTACAGTCTAGTTGTTGTGGGACCTAAATATAAATGCTAAATTGTTCTATTTGTTTTGGGACCTAAATATAAATGCTAAATTGTTATCATAAATGGTCATCCTAAGGGCCTTGCAGTCTGGATACAAGCTTGAAATCTGCTTGTATGATTAATGTCCAGGATTTAGTAAAATTGACTGTTAAAGAATGCAGAAAACAGCTTGGATTTCGGAAAGTTGACGGGTCTTAGGCATGCATGTTCACATTACATGGGTATGTATTTCATTAATATAATTTGAAACTAATCTTATGAGTATGATCTGAATTAAATCCTAACATGGTGACATAGACATGGTGGGTCATCTAAATCAATTATTACATTATTAATCATGAATTAGAAAATATAGATTTTCTAAAAACCAGGCATCATTAATTTGTCTTCATCATTTATAAGCATGTAAATTGCACAGGTAAAATTTAAGCTCAAATTCAAGCTTTTAGATTGTAACTTAATTGAAATATGGAAACTAATGTTTGCTTTATTTGCCTTCTTCCATCTCCACCACCACCGCTATTCATGTATCATCATTCCCCTGGGAAAAGAGTATAGAAGAAACTATTTATGCTCCATGATACTGTCATTGTCTTTTAAAAAATACACAGGAATTCTTTTAATTCTTTTTGTAGTTCATGAATACCGTTGTCCTCATGAGTTCAGAAACTTTGGCCAGAAATTGATGGATAGGCTGTCTGTTTTAATATAAATACTTGCTACACCTTGGTAACAAATAAAGAAAAGTTTTTTTTTTGGTAGGAATAATTTCTTAATGTTGTGATAAACCCTGGAAAGTATCAGGTACTAGTCTCCAAAATAATAGGCCATAATATCCAAGCAGATCATGATTATCTCAAACTCCGATGTCATTCTTGCCAGTTTCATATTAATATTTTTGTAGGAAGAAGCAAATCTAAAAGTTGTCCCAGGATGATGTTTCCTGAAAGCTAATTGCATCTTCTCAAGTTAATCTTTTGCCATTGATCAATTCTTTTACATAGTATCCTTGATAGTGAGGAGTTTGCTGTTTTGGCCCGTTACTAAAGTTCACTTGCAATTATTTGCTAGCTCATTGCAATATTATTCCATAAGTTTAAATGCTCATTAACTTCTAGAATTGCATTTTCCTTTGACTGTTGAGGTTCATGTGCATCTTTATTACTCATGCAAACCTATTTGTGTGCATGTAGTTTAAAACATTTATTTTTTGACGAGTCTGCACCTGCCTGGACATTTTCTATTACAGAGAGGCATGATGTATTATGTGATCCTTATTTGTGAAAGAAAGTTTACTCGTCCTCTCACAATCTTTAATAGCTGGTCAGCTGAATGGCTTGAGTAATTTGGGTTGGATTTTTTTATCTAGTTAGTATTTTGTTAGGATCTCAGAGAGGCCCTTATGAACCTGTCTTGTAAGGCATTTGCGAGCCTTCTAAATGTCTTTAAGGCTAACCAATACCCATTTTATTCCTATACATATGTGATGGGAATCTGTTCAGTTCGGGAACATGGATGACCTACGTGCGCAGGAGTCACAACTCTCTTCACTTATTAGATTGTTTTCTCTATTGATAGGCTCTTTTTTTTTATTTCTATTTACTATTTACTTTTAGTCCCACATCGGTTAGGATGGGGAACTCCTTTTGTATGGGACTTATAAATAGCCATATAGACTATTGAGTTGGATAGTTCAGTGAAAATAATTTAAATTTTTTTTTGCTATGCATGTTGATTTGCATTGCTTTTAAATCTCTTGCATGCTGATTTGTGAGAGTGGATGAGAGACCACCTAAGTGCCTATTCTCGAATCAATCAAAATTATCTTTATTTTCAAATTTCAAATTTAGTTCTGCATCAAATTGTATCAAAGGTAAAATCCTACCTTTTTCTCCCCTCACAATATTTTCTACTTCCACAAGACTCTAGACTCCATCGCAAAATTTCCATATTAATCATGTATATTTACTTACTTGCATTTAGTTTAGATTTTATTCAAAAAAGATCCACATCTCTAGGCACTTATTAAGAAACTTTACCGCTTTTTTGCATTAAAAATAAAATTTAAAAAATTGCATATAGGAATTTCATCATTCATCTAGGTCTTGTTTAGTGCATATCAACTTTAATGGATTTCCAACCTACCTTAGATGACATCATGACCAAGCTTGATAACCTACTCCGAATCTCAGATAGCGTGAACAAAAATTTGGATATGATCATAGATAGAACAGTCGTGAAGAAGTCTGATAGTCCCATCTCTCCGGTAGTTATGCCTGTGATAAAAGATTTTAGTGACAAAGACTTCCCAAGCTTAGTCCTATGATTAAATGTTACAAGTGTTATGGTTATGGGCATATTGCTGCTAACTGTCTAAGTTCAGTTAAAGTTAAAGTTTCGGAGCCGCCTGTAACAAATCCAGAGCCCATTTCTCCTTTACTATCAACCCCAACTGTCGTTACCTGTTTTGATCACCAACCCATTCCTTCTCTACTGCCGACACTATCCCCTTTTCTCTTATAGCCTGTGTTAGGTTCTAAATCAAAATTCTCCAGAGACTTTATCCCCATAGCTGATCAGTATCAAGTCATTGAGGTTACATCGTCATCTGCATCACACGTGCATGAACAACTCACAGAGATCAATGATAAAGTTGCACAAAACAATGCCAACCATGAGATATGAGCTGATGTTAGGAAAAGATTAAATACTTTTAATGTTGGTAATATTAGTGCATGCTTTTAGTTCTGATCCATTTCAAATCTTGATGAAATTAAATGATAATATTTATGTTATAGATCTTATAGATTTTGGTATCAGTTGTACTTTCAATATTGACTGCTAGTGGATTGTAAAGGTCTTGATGTTATTGATGTTATCAGACTTGTTGATGAGCCTTCTCATTAGCCTATTCTCGAGAGCCCCTTCCTTTCACCATTACCAGATATTTTACCTTAGATAACATGTCAAGTTGATAAATTCTTAGATGATAAAATATCACTACTCAAGATGGTGGGATTTGAAAATATCTGATTTGTTGGACAGAAAAGTACCAATTGATGATACATGGCTATACCGAAGTGAACTGTCGAAGATTGATCATGAAATTTTGGAGCAGTATGAAAGCATTTTCACTTCTAACTCGACAGAGTCGGGTTCTCTTTAACACGAGGAGAATGATGTGAAATCAAACCACGTGTATGATATGTGTTCATCGATTGGGAAGACGCCTTGTTCCAAATTCTCAGTAGCTAATAGTATTTTATTTTCTAGTTTTTTATTTTAAATTTCTTTATTCTTTGTTTCCTTTTGATAGTTGTAATCTAACTTTGATTGAAAATTTTAGTTTCTAAAAGTTAGAATTGTATTCAGTTTTGTAAAAGCCTATAATATGCCTCTTGTATCAAACAATTTGCAATGAGAATTATTATGAAGAAAATTCTTCAAAATTATGTGAGTTTGTGATCTCTCTATAATTTCTCTCTTTGTGCGTAACCCTTAAAGACCCTAGATTAGTGATGTGAAATTCTAGCTAGTCTATCCCGTTATCCTATCTTTCTCTCTTCCTCAAAACTCTAAACCAAATTCTAGTCCTCTTCTTTCTCGTCTTTCTTATTTCAAATCCTAATTCTAAAGTTCTCTATTTTTACCACAAATTCTTTTCACAAAAAGAAAAATTCTAAAATACAATATTGCTACAATGCCGAACAATACGTGCTACAATGCCGAACAATATCTGCTATAGTAACCGAATCGCTACACCAAAAATAAACCCCGTGAAGAGTTTAAGGTTCATTTTGGGCCGTAACTTTCATATCCTGCGTCCGTTTCAGTTGATTTTTTGAAGCGTTGTGTTTGTAAAAGAGAGCTCTACACATCTACTCTTATCATATGGCATCGAGGTCGACGTGATTCTCAGTTGGTACGTTTTTATTCCAGATCGATTATTTCGAGTCTTATAATTAATCTCTGATATTTTATCGATTTTATTGTTGTCTATCAAAAGTGAGATTGTGTGATTTTGCTTGTCTTTAATTCAATATCTTTGAAATTGATTGTAAAATCTTTTGCCTGCATGAATTGTTACTTTAATTGATTTACGATTGAAATTGGATTAATTTATACATGTTATTTTATATCCACCTACATTATTAGTTTTTTAATCATTTTTACTAACGACCATTTCATGTTGGTGAAGCGTGATTGAGTGTTTTATTGCTGATTTTCATACATGCACGTTATCCTTTCAGTAATAAATCAGCAATAAAACACTCAATCATGCTTGACCAACATGAAACGATTGTTGGTGGGAAATGATTAAAAAAATTAATAATGCAGGTGGATGTAAAATAACATACGTAGATTAATCCAATTTCAATCGAAAATCAATTAAAGATAATAATTTATACAGGCAAAAGATTCTACAATGGATATCAAAGATACTGAATTAAAGACAAGCATAATCAGGCGATCTCACTTTTGGTGGACAACAGTTAAGTCGATAAAATCTCAGAGAATAATTGTTAGACTCGAAATAATCGATCTGAATTAGAAACGTACCTACCGAAGATTACGTCGACCTCAGTGTCCTGTGATAAGTGTGGATGTGTAGAGGTCTCTTTTAAGAACACAACACTTCGAAAATCAATTGAAACGAATGCAGAATGTGAAAGTTACGGCCCGAAGACAAACCTCAAACCCTTCATGGGTCTGTTTTTACTGTAGCGATTCAGTTATTGTAGCAGGTACTGTTCGGCTATGTAGCAATATTGTTTCTTTTGGAATTTTTTTTGTGAAAAGAATTTATGATAAAGATAGAGAATTTTAGAATTAGGGTTTGAGATTAGAAAGAGGAGTGGGTAGAGTTTTGAGAAGAGGACTACAATTAGGTTTAGGGTTTTGAGGAAGAGAGAAAAATAGGGCAAGAGAATATAGGCTAGCTACGGTTTCGCACCACTAATCTAGGATTTCTTTATGGATTTTACACAGAGAGATTATAGAGAGATCATAAACTCATATAATTTTGAGAATTTTTTTCATAATAATTCTCATTGCATATTGTTTGATACAAGAGGTCTTTTATAGGCTTTTACAAAATTAAATATAATTCAAACTAAAACTCTTATCAAAATAGAATTACAATTCTAACTTTTGGAGACTAAAATTTTCAATCAAAGTACGATTACAACTATCAAAAGGAAAAACAAAAATAAAGAAACTCAAAATAAAGAAAACTAGAAAATAAAATTCTACAGGCACTGGGAATCCGAAACAAGGCGTCTTCTTCACTGGTAAAACACGTGCCATACATGTAGCTTGATGTCCGCATTATTCTCCTCATGTTTGAGAGAACTCGATTCCGTCGAGTTAGAAGTGGAAATGCTTTCATACTACTCCAATATTTCATGATTAATTTTTGACAATTCACTTCCGTCTAACTATGTATCATCAATTGGTACTTTTTCTGTCTAACAAATCAGATACTTTTGAATTCCACCATCTTGGTGGTGATAATTTTATCATTTAAGAATTTTTCAACTTGACATGTTGTATAAGATAAAATATCTGGTTGTGGTAAAAGAAAGGGGCTCTCGAAATTAGGCTCATCAACAAGTGAGATAGCATTAAGACTTTTATAATTCACTAAGCAATCAATATTGAAAGTAGAACTGATGCCAAATTTATGAGATCTATATATAAATATTATCGTTCAATTTCATTAAGATTTAAAATAGATTAGAACTAAAAGCATGAATTTTTGAATATCACCAACATTAAAAGTATTAATTTGTTCTTAACATCAGCTTGTATCCCATGGTTGGCGTTGTTTTGTGCAACTTTATCACTGATCTCTGTGGGTTGTTCGTGCACGTGTGATGCAGATGATGATGCAACATCAATGATTTGATACTGATCGGCTATGAGGATAAGGTTTCTGAGAATTTTGATTTATTATCTAACATAGGTTATAAGAGAAAAAGGGATGATGTCGGTAGTAGAGGAGGAAATGGTTGGTGACCAAAGCAGGTAACGAAGTAGGGTTGGTAGTAAAGGAGAAAGGAGCTCTGGATTTGTTATACGTCGTTCCGTAACTTTAACGATTTTGACTGGACTTAGACAGTTTGGCAGCAATATGTCCATAATCTTGACACCCGTAATATTTAATCGTGAGACTAAGCTTGGAGAAATCTCTGTCACTAAACTCCTTTATCATGGGCGTAACTACCAGAGAGTAGGACTATCAAACTTCTTCACGATTATTCTATCTACGATCCTATCCAAATTTTTGTTCACGTTATACGAGATTTAGAGTAGGTTATTAAGCTTAGCCATGATGTCATCTAAGATAGGTTGGAAATCCATTGAAGTTGGTATGCACTAAACAAGACCTTGATGAATGATGTAATTTTGATATGCAATTTTTTAAAATTATTTATTTATTTATTTTATTTTGTAAATGCAAGAAAGTGATAAAATTTCTTAACAAGTGCCTAGAGATGTGAATTTTTTTTGAATAAAATCTAAACTAAATGCAAACAAGTAAATAAACGTGATTAATATGCAAATTCTCCTCCCACAATTGCTTTATGTTTCGTTCTGGGTTGAGACTAACATCCAGTGGGCCATGTCATTCCCAAACTATAAAGACCTTTTCACAGGCCAGCTAGCTTGGTATATAGATGCCTCACTTAAAGTCTTTACGGAACACAGATTCGTTCTGAAAGCCAGGGAGCAGTATAGGCGCCCAACTGGGACCAATACCAGACCTAACACCAATACAACTAAGGACCTTAAGGATAAATCTGTTATAGGTGAACCATCTAGACAGACTACCTTGAGAACGAAGTGCCTACGGTGCTATCAGTATGGTCATGTTGCTGCTCAGTGTCCAACCAGGAGTCTTCTCATTGAGGATGCTGGGTTGGATAAGGGTAATCTAGAGGACGTATATGAACCAGATGAGGGCACTAGTGACATAGATAAGCAAGTTCGGTTGTCCAATATGAGAGTATCATTAAATGCCTTCAAACAACATGTAGAGACGAGGATTGGCAGAGATCTAGTATGTTCTACACATATGTTGTGCATGACGGGAGGAACTATAAGGTGATGATTGATGGAGGCAGTTGTGTCAACATCATCGCCAAGACATCAATTAACAAGATAGGTCTCAAGGTTGAACTACACCCATAACCATACAATGTGACATGGGTCGATAAAATGGCCCAATCCATTACCCAGCGTTGTCAGGTGCCATCCACATGTCTAGCTATCAGGATCGAGTTTAGTGCGACGTGTTAGACATGGACGCGACACACATCTTGTTGGGCAGGCCATGGCTGTATGATTTGGACGTGATTAGTTTTGGTAGGTCCAACACTCACGAGTTTAAATTCAATGGAAAAAAGAAAGTGTTGAAAATTGTTAAGCCCAAGTCAGCAGTGGGGAACAACAAAGCGAGAACTGTCACGGACAATGAAAGTAAGAAGCCGCTTCATTTAGTGATTAAATCCTAATTTCTCAAGGATAGTAGGGAGGAAGGGGTAGTGTACGCGTTGGTTGCCTTGGGTGAGTCTCCTAGTGCACCGGGAGATTCCTCTGGAAGTTCGTCAGATAATCTTCGATTTCAGTGATATCATGCCCGCTGAGTTACGTGACGAACTCCCTCCCTTGCGTGACATTCAACACACCATTGATTTTGTGCCCGGGTCCGATTTACCAAATCTCCGAAATGAATCCCACTGAGCACACAGAGCTGAGGAGGCAGGTCGACGAGTTATTGCGGAAGGGCTTTATTAGAGAAACCTGGAGTCCCTGTGTCGTACCGGCATTACTCACACCAAAGAAGGATGGCAGCTGGAGGATGTGTGTGGATAGTTGGGCCATCAATTGAATCATTGTCAAGTATAGGTTCCCCATTCCTAAACTTGACGATTTATTAGACATAATGGCTGGAGCCTACATTTTTTTTCGAAAGTGGACCTTCGTAGTCGATATCATCAGATTCATATCCGTGAAGGGGACGAGTGGAAGATCGCCTTCAAGATCAAGGACGGATTATATGAGTGGTTGGTCATGCCTTTCTGATTATCGAACGCACTTAGTACGTTCATGAGAGTCATGCCCCGGATTTTACGTCCTTTCTTGAGGAAGTTCTTGGTCGTTTATTTTCATGACGTCCTGATCATTCGTAAGAACCAAGAAAATATTTTTCATTTGATACACGTGCTAGAGAATCTCCACAAAGAGATTGTATGCCAACTTGAAGAAGTGTGCATTTCTAGTGTCAGTCGTTCACTTCCTTGGGTTCATCGTATTTAGAGATGGTGTACCAGTCGACTGACAAAGTTAAGACCATCAGGAACTGACTTACTCCAAATTCAATTCACGAGGCTAGAAGCTTCCACGGCTTAGCCACTTTTTATAAGAGATTTGTCAGAGGCTTTAGTACCATTATGGCCTCAATTACTGCATGCCTTAAGAAAGGAAAGTTCAAATGGACTAGAGCTGTAACTAGAGCCTTTGACGAAATCAAGGAGAATTTAACTACTGCCCTGATCTTTCGCCTTCTTGATTTCTCAAAGGTATTTGAGGTGGCTTGTGACGCCTCGGCGTAGGCATAGGTGGTGTGTTGATCCAAGAAAATCATCTTATCGCTTTCTTCAGCGAGAAGTTGAATGAGGCAAAACAACGCTATGATGTTTACGATGGGGATTTGTATGCGATAGTGCAGAGTTTGGGATATTGGCGTCATTATCTACTATCTACTGAGTTCATCCTGTATTCGGACCATCAAGCCCTTCGCTAATGTAGGGCACAACACACCCTATTTTAAATATCAGCCAAGTCGGCCGAGATATCAGCCAATATCTCATTTTGTACCTGCTACCGATACAATATGGGAAAAATGTTAGCTCATATCATTTGCAGCAAAAAAATAGCCGATATTTCCGATATGAGTCGGCGCAAAATCGGCTGATATGGATTTATTTTAATTGGGTTCATTTTTTTGAACCCATCAACATTGAACTCAAACCCACTCGTCACCTGACTATATAATTGTTATTTGCATCGTTAGGGCTCAATAAAAATCGAGCCCTAATTTTTCTTCTTCGTGAATTGACAGTGATAACACTTATTTTCAAGTAAGTAGATTATACAACTTTTAAACTTATATTTTTTATTTTCATGAAATAACTTATTTATTGCATGACCCATGACTGCATGCAATATACATTATTTTTTTTTACCATCTTTGCATGTATATTGCATTATTTTTATTTGGTAGATGATATTTATGACACTAAACTAACTTTTAGTTATCAATATTTCATTATATATAGTGTTCGATTTGAACTCCCAATATGCACGCGTATCCCTGATATTTCCCCCGATATCCGATATCCGATATGAAAAACCTCCATCCGATATGATCCTGATATCCGATACTTAGAACCTTGTCGACACATCAAGTGGTTTGAGTTTATCTAGGAGTATGCTTTCGTCCTCAAACACCGCGCTTGTGTGGATGACAAGAATGATGATGCTTTGAGTAGGAGACTTTGCACGTTACAGGCACTGAGTGCAGAGGTGATTGGTTTTGATTGTCTTATTATACAAGATTATCCTACTTATTGGGACTTTGATGAAATTTATACTTCATTGGTTCGGGATACACCCACTTTAGTAGAAGGTTTCATCATTGTTGATGGGTTCCTATTCAAGGGTACTCTATTATGCATTCTCAACACTTCTTTGCAGGATCATTTGATTTGGGAACTGCATGCGGGGGTGTTGCTGGACACTTTGGCCGAATCAAGATTATTGCCTTGGTAGAGGATCGATTTTATTCGCCTAGTGTCAAGTATAATGTTGCGAGAGTTATGTCACATTGCCAAGTGTGTCAAGTTGCCAAAGGTAGGAAACAAAACATAGGGCTTTACACACCTTTGCCTATTCCCTCTGCACCTTGGGAGCATATCTCAGTATGGATTTTATTTTAGGGCTCCCTCGCACACTTAGGAAACGTGACTTCATCATTGTAGTGGTTGATAGGTTCTCGAGATAGCCCATTTCATCTCTTGTAGCAAAATGGCAGATTCTTCACATGCAACTCGCTTATTTTTTTGGGAGATAATGCGCTTACACGATTTACTCAAGTTCATAGTTTCTGACAAGGATGTCTGCTTCACTAATCATTTTTGGCGAACTCTTTGGTAGAAAATGGACACTACACTTAAATTCTTCACAGCATACCATCCTCAAACTGACGGTGAGACTGAGATAGTAAACCGTAGTCTGGGTAATTTGCTTAGATGTTTAGTAGGAGAGCATATGACTACGTGGAATGAGATTTTACTTGTAGTTGATTTGCATATAACAATTCGGTCAATGGTTTACAGGGTTAAGTCATTTTGAGGTTGTCACAGAGTATCAACCTAGGAAACCTATAGATCTCCTACCTATGTCCATAGGTGACCGCCCTAGTGCTTGAGCTGAGTTACTTGCATAACATTTGCATGAGTTGCACGAGCATATCAGAATGTAAATTGCTATCAGCAATGATAACTATAAGCCTACAGCAGATTCACATAAGAGATTGCATGAGTTTGCTATTGGAGATGAGGTGATGGTTACAGTGTGTCCGGAGAGGTTCCCATCAAGACCTTTGAGGAAGCTTCATACTCGACGTATGAGTCCTTATAGGGTATTGAGGAGGTTTGGTTCCAATGCCTACGAGCTCGGCATTCCCCGTGATCTTGAGATTAACCCGGTGTTCAATGTCGAGGGCTTGACTCTTTACCACGCTCCAGTGGCCTATTCGACGAACATACTAGATGAGTCATTACAAGAGTCCCTAGTTGTTCCTGGTTCAGCCACCACTACCATCACCATCGAGGAGGCCCCCCCACTGAGGAGATTGAGGATATTCTGACAGACGAGACAGTATCTACTGCTGATGGCACCTACCATTGCTATTTGGTCCGTTGGCGTGGACGACCCGATTCAGATTGCACTTGGTTGCGGGCCGAGGAGATTATGCAACTCAATCTAGAGCTTCTACATGACTTTCACCATCGCCAATTCCTTATAGGCGAATTTTTCAAATCCGGGGAGAGTTGATGGGAATCCGTCTAGTTCGGGAACATGAAGGACCTATGTGCGCAGAAGGCGCAACTTTCTTCAGTAATAAATTGTTTTCTTTATTGATAGGCTCTTTTTTCCCCCTTCTATTTAGTACTTGCTTTTAGTCCTACATCGGTTAGGATGTGGAACTCCTTTTGTATGTGGCTTATAAATAGCCATTTAGACTATTGGGTTGGATAGTTCACTGAAAACAATTTAAAGTTCCTTTTGCTTTGCATGTTGATTTGTATTGTTTTTAAATCTTTTGCATGATGCTAATTTGTGAGAGTGGGTGAGACATCAGCTGGGTGCTGTTCCCAAATCAATCAAAATTATCTTTATTTTTAATTTTCAAATTTAGTTCTGCATCAATATGACTGGCAATAAAGAAACGAATTGCAATAGCTTAATGATGATGAACAATATCCTAGTCCTATCACAGTAATAACTTATGTTGGATTAGGCTTTTGTGTGTGTGTGGGGTTGTGGTGTTGTGGGGGTGTTCTTTTATTTTATTTTATTTTATTTATTATTATTTTTTTTGGGTGGGGGAGGGGGGGATGGGTGCGCAGGCACTGTACAAGGAGTGGGATCACAAATCACCCTCTATTATGTCTGAGGTTGTGAAAAATCGGCTGATATTGGTACCTGTTGTCGGCTTTGTCTCAGATTTTGAGGTATCTAGGATGAAACACCCTCTACATTTTGGGTTTGGGCAATTCAAGGGATAAATCGGTGATTTTTAAAGTTTCAGAACCACCTGACCATACCCAAATTGTGGGTTTGCAGATGCAATTGGGAAAACTTATCCCAAATAAAAAATTTGCAAAATCGAGAAACGCCTTGAAATTATGGGGAAATTTGGGGAAGAAAATTCTGGTTGCAACTCCAACCTAAGGAATTTGGGAAGACGTGGTTGTGTGGGGGTGCGGGAGATCAGCGGCCTTCAACCGTGCCAGATGAGAAGTGAGCTTAGAAGCGATCACGAGCATAGTTAGGTTGACATTGGCGAGTTTAGAACTGATCGTGAGCAAGTTTCATTGATGAATTTAGGAGCCGGTTTTGATGAGGAGGATTGACATTGCAGGTAATTTTTTCTTCTTTGATTCATTTGCTATATTAACCTCTTAGTGGATTTGATTGTTAATGGGTTTGGGTAGAACAATAAGCCAACGGTTTGGAACTTGGACGGAACAACAAGCTAGCTTACTTGGTTTGGACTGTTAATGGGTTAGGCATTTTCATGGGGACTTAATTTAATAATGGGTTATTGGGTTGCAATGAGATTTGGATGTAAGTTGGTCAATTCATTTCTCTGACAGAGAAAATAGTTAAACCTGGACATGTTTAAATTATATAATATTTCACTTTAGTATAGTTATTTTTGTATAAGTTGCCTTTTTACTTAATATCATATTAGGAGCAGTCTAGATATTACAGAGTTAATACATTTCTGAACAAAAATTATGCGAAAATTATAATGTCTTAAAATATATTAACAAAATTTTACTTATCCACTTATTTATGTAAGATGGATTGTGTTTTTGAAATGCCATATTTATTTGCAGATTACTATTGCACCAGCTACTATTTATCTAAAATAGATCAATTGTCTCCAAAGATGTACTAAAATGTTGCTAAACATATTTATATTTTTATTAGTTTTTTTTATTTCTTTTAAGCTGCCAATACCAACATCTGATAATTCCGATACAAAACTGCTGAAATGTTGATACTCCTGATGATACCAATACCAACAATTATTACCTAAGGCCGGTATCAATACTGAAATTCAAATATTGAGTACAATGTTTCTTATTGTGACAGATGCCTGGCCCCCTATCATACCATTATGGCTTTCAGAATAGAAGGTGTCAGGTGTTAGGTACTGGTGGTAGTTTGTATTAAGGAAGCAGAGCTTTTTCCAATAGCAATTTCTTTACTTCAGAAAAGAGGTCCTCCCTGAACTAAAATCTAGAAATATTTATAAGAAGAACACACAATCTACTGAAAGAAAGATGAATTAAATACATAACATGTTCAGAGCAGTGCATATCTTATTTAGGTAATTTGCTGTTTTTTCTCATGTTGTGTGTTGCTCTGGATCAGTACCTGCATGATATTCTAATTGCTATTGAAACTTTGGTGCCTTTTGATTGTCATACAAAGCATATAAGAGACCGGTTAAAGGGCTCCATGTGTTGAGGCTTTGATTATTCGTTGGTGCTTTTTTTAGCATAACTCAATATAAAATGTTACTTATTTCTCTCAATTAGCCAGATCAGATTAGTTTTTTTTAAGAAGTAATATTGTCCATAAACTAAATACACCAAATAACAGTTCTCTATTTTACACCTTCATAACTTCTATGTTGAAATTTGTCAAATCTTTCTTAGAGCATTGGTGTCCAACATAGACCCCATTTTGATGGTAGAAGATTTTGATGGGATGAGTTTTATGTTATGAAAGTGCAAATTGTATACTTCCTGCTATACATTCTTTGTAGAATAGCATGAGACCACTTGAAACATCAGACTCTACACTTGTTTTAGAACATCCATCCCCTGTTATTTCATTGTGTCCTTTACTCTTAGTAGAACTGTTTAGCATGACTTGCAATGTACAATAATAGCAGTTGTAATACTTTTATGTACTTTACAATTGTTTATGAAATTTGGAGTTCTTGTTAAAACATGTTATGATGTTACAAAAGAAATATGTTCCTCCATGATTTCTTTATTAAGTCATCCTTATAATTCTTTTGATCAACTAAATCATATCCTTTCTTTCAACAGATTTTAAATGCTGAGGAGGAAATTAAAATACAAAATGTGCAATCTGCTGCCCTACGCCTTTCAATTCCTCCACAAACTGAAACCGCAGTTGACATGGGCTCTGCTACTAGACATGTTCCAAGACTTAGCGTGGAGGAAAATATCAGTGGGGATTTAGGTGCAGAATCAGATGCTACTGCTAATCACAGTGCTCACGGACGTCAAATGCATCATGTGAACAGTACATCCCCATCTATAGCGTCTTTCACAAGGCCTTTGCAACAGAACACGGTAATTACTTCTAGGAGACGGAAAAAAATTAAAATTTGAATTTGTTTTACGCATTAGCTCAATCTGGTTTTCCTTTCCTCTGGCCTTTTTCTCTGGGTGTGAATCTTAGGTAATTGCTCATTTTCTACCATCTGTATTAAACTGAATTTAATGCTCTTAGTACATTCTTACCTTAAAGTTTTTTGTTAAACTGTTTTGATTGTGGAGGTTAGCATAGAGTATAGTAATGCCAATCTGCCACTTGCAACCCCGCTTCTCATTATAATTTTATGGGTAACTTATTTTGGCTGATCCTACAATCCTGACTTCTGTAATGTTCTTATCAACTAGTTTGAGCAATGAGGCCCCACCAATTTAATATTTTCTGAGGCCCCATCATTTTGATATTTTGATTGCCTTATTCCTTGTCTATAATCTATAAACGGAAATTATCCAGTTCATGTTATTATTGATTGTGAGAAATTGAATGATTGAGATGCACTTGATTTAGGAGTTTGTATCATCATATTGACAAATGTTCAGGCTAACTTTACTGAGGACAGAAATGAGAAAGCTACCGTTGGAAAATTGCAATTCACATGATCCCTTCTTGGTGTTTGGAATATGAATCTAGACATGGCTTCTATAAAAACATTCACTGATGCAATTCTGCATGTAGTAAATAGTGGACCACCAGCATATACCAGGATTACCATGTTACAGCTTAATTGGCCTTTTAATAAGTTTATGGGGGAAACAAAGTTAATTCATTAGTTTTATGTTTTTTCTTTCTGTAATTGCTTTATGCCATTTCTGAAACCCACCATTTGCATGTTCAGAAAGCGTATTGCGATAGAGAGGTAACACATAGTTAAAAGCATCATATTTAGAACGAAAAAGATAATTCGGTTGTTGTGTAGAGGACTAAATTATCTATTCAAAACCTTACTGTCGTACTAAGGGTTTAGAGGAGGACCAAAATGACACATGGTGGACAGCTAGGAAGCACATATTAAGGAAAGAGACACCACCCTGTGACATGGTGAAGCACTAATCAAGGAGTAGACTCAATGGGACACAACATTATATTTGCATTTATGCAGGCAGATGTACATGCATGTGGGCAGAGATGTGCACACACACAACTCTTTCACATATACATTTATGCATAAGTCCTAGCGACTTGTGCAATGCATGTTGGTTTTTTTCTTAACAAACTATATTGCCGTGCTATTTATTTAATTTTTAATTATTCTTTGTGTGTGTGTGTGTGTGTGTGTGTGTGTGTGTGTGTGTGTGTGTGTGTGTGTGGTGTGGGGTGGGGTGGGGGCTTAGTTCATTGGAGGCTAGCTGCTTGCTTTTATGTGAACACAACAAGTAAATGGAGTAATTTTATCTGATATTATGTTAAAAAGGTAAATCAAAGACAAAATGTGGATAAATTTTGTAAAATAAAAGATAAAGGATACATAAAGAAGATAGAGGAGCTATACTGCAGATATTGTCATAGCAGGAACAATTTAAATCAACTTCATTTGATCATGATCGAAACAGAAAACTACCAGGTTTATGAACATATAAAAAGCTCCACAATTAGGAGAAAATGCTAATCTATGCTAATCTTTTATTTCTGTATGTTTTCATTCTTTCGTCCTTTTTTCTTTTGGTTTGGTTCGGGGTGGGGTTTTTTTGTTTCTTTTTTTTGTTTTGTTTTCTCTTGTTTTATGTTTTTTTTTCTTTCATTTTTTTCATTTTTTTTTGTTGGGGGTGTGTGGGGGGAGAGAGTAAATGGGTTTTTATCATGGTTTGAAATTTTGGTATTGGTATCAACCCATATATTTTAGTATCAACATCGGCCATGTCAGTAATATCAGCTCCGATATCATAGGTTAATGTCGTATCACTATCAGGTACCTCAAAATCCGATATGATATTGTCAATATATGGAAATCGGCCAATATATGAAAATTGAAACCATGGTTTTTATAACCCCCACCATAACAATGGACAATGGCTATGGTATAGCCCATGCTATATGATAAGGTATCCCTAATGCATTAACTTTTTGTTTCATCCCTATTTCAATGGTCTTTAATGTTTCTCTTTTATGCAATTGCAAAACTTGACCTACAAATATATGAATTGCTCAATGATTCACAAAAGAACTAAAAGAAGTTGCAACAGTAAAAGCTTGGCATAGGACTTTCATGCAACAGTTTGCACCATTTGCTTTAGTCGCAGACTTGGCCATGTGGTGACAATAAGTCAATATGAATGTTTGTGGGCTCTGTTTTTCTAAATAATGTGGAACAACAACTTAAGAAAAGAGGTAGGAGTGGGGATGCTCGCATCATGTAAAAAACATTGCGGGTCCTGTACTGCATGAGTAGTGAAAGTGCTGCTTGGTAATTCTTTATTTGGGGTTTCACCTTCTGGACAGACACCCTGTTAGGCATCTAGTGCTGATAGTTTACCGGTATCCGTAATGCATGAATCAATTGATTTGAAATATCTCTTTTTTTTTCCTGTCTCTTCCTGTATTTTGTTCTTATAAGTGCCCATAGCATGAATCATGATTTCTCTACTTCATTTTTGATCTTTATTCTTAGTTGGAACGTCTACGACCACTCTAATTCACAGCCATTCTGAGCCTGCTGGGGTCGGTTTGGGTCAGTTTCAGGTTCAACTGGGTCAAATCGCACACCTTATTTCCAGTAATCCGGGGATGCCTTCTTTTTTCTTTTCTTCTTCCTTTTTTTTTATGGCAATAAATAAAGGGGGCTAGGAAAGTGATACACGAACAGAATCACATGTATTTCCCCCTTGTTTCAACAAAAGGTCATTCTCTTATGCGTAAAAAAGTTAGGCTAAATTATCAGAAACTATCATAAACTTACATCAGTCTATAATAAACTACAGCATAATATCTAAATTTTGAGACTACCATGAACTTTTGTTCTATCTTAATGTAACTTCCCTCTGTTAAGATGATCAACATCATAACATGCATGCATGTGACCTATATATTGACAAAAATGTCCCGATTATTGAAATAATTTATCTTATCTTGCCTACATATATTCTTTTTCCTTCTTGTTTTTTTCCTTTTTATTTACGTTTCAACATCCAATCCTTTCTTAGCCTAGGAAAACCTCTTGTTCAATAAAACACCTTCCTCAATAGCTGCTACACCCAAAAGAACCAAATCCTAATCCCTTCCGCACTCCCCATTGTGCGAAAATCTCAAGACCTTAGCCCTTTTTCCCTGAAATACCTATTCTCCACCACTTGCTGATCATCTCCTTACTGGGAGCACCCCCTTCTCATTGGGAAGACCATCTGCCACTTCCGCCCAGTCTCTCTTACTCTAATTTGGTTTGAAATCCTTAATCCATCTCGTAGCTGTAAAACTTCATCCCTTCTCCCTGAATTGGGTTTCCATCTGCTGCTCTCTATTTTTGCATCAACACTAGTGCAGCATAAGCAGCAGACACCAGAAACAGCACGGCATCCTCCTGCAAGTGCCACCACCATCACTTCCCTCCAATTTGCACCACAATCACCAGCTCCATGTTACACTGCAATAGTTCAATTGGTGCAAAGAATTGAATTGGGGGGTTTCTGGGGAAAAGATAAATGGTGCACATCTTGATCTTGAGAAAATGGAGAAGTAAAAGTTGATTAGCTTTTTATGGTGAATCAAATTTGAGTGAAATTTTGAATTTAAATTTTATTAAAAAATCTTTAGTGTTTTTCTAGAAGTAGATTTGTTATTCATGATGGTAAATTACGACACTGGAAAAATGAAGAATAACTTTTTTTTATTTATTTATGTTGAAAATGAATATAGTTTTATTGCAGTAGTGTATTAATTCTTTTGGACAAATATTTTTCATATGATATGTTTTTGTTATATTTTTTTTTTCGAATGGTATTTTTTTGTGATTTCTTTACTAATAGATAGACTAAGTGACTTGAGTCAATTAATATAGATGATTTATGCTATAACTTTTCTCGAGGCGTATGTCCTAATGGTCAAGTACGTTGAGTAAATTAATAAGTAATAATGGTATCACAATATTTTTTCTTGGGAATTGAGCTTTTATGATTAAAATGTTTTTTTGAATTTAATCGTGTATAATAATAGTTGCTAGAAATATTTTTATCATTATATTTGTAGGATGAGGTGGCTTTCTGAAGATAAAAAAAGGAAAATGTGAGGTACTTCTTTGTCAGTCGTAACCTTAAATTAAAGGGTAGTGAGGTTGTTTTTTTAAAGATCTTTAAAACCCTAAGGTAGTTATCGATAATTAATAAAGTTTATTGTAGTTAGATATTATTACATTGCACATGGTGGTTTCTTCTAATATTGGCATAAGCTCGCAGTAGTTTCTAATAACTTAGCCAAAAAGTTAATTATCCGCATTTCAAAATTTTTATTTTTTGTGGCTTGGCCATTTAGTTCTCCAATCTTTCATTACATAGACAAGGGCCATCAAAATTTCTCCAAATATGAAGAACTTTGCACCCACTAATAGTGGTTATAAGTGTTGACTGACTGAGAATATGGGCATGAATTGTTCACCTTTCTGTGATTTTCTACGATCTTTTTTTCGGAGAAAGGTCCGATGTCTTATACATCATAGCCCCCAAACTAGGGAAAGGAATCCTTGTGATAGCAGGGAAAGAAACACCCCCATAAGAGGGGAATGAAACGTCTAATGCGCGCACATGAATCACATGATTCAGCCAACATGAAACTGCTAGTGCCTCCATGTGCAGCCTCGCATACACCGTGAGTTCAACGAACCTCTAGTCGAACCTGGTGGCCTCCGTATGCAATCCAGCTGTTGCATAATAAGCCTTTTAGTGTGCCCTGCAAATATAGTACAAATAATTCACTCGCCCACTGTGGATGGGGAGATTTGAACCCACAACCTTCCACAGGGGGAAGGAAGTTACCACTTGAGCTATGCTCAATTGGCTGGTTTTCATATAATTAGAAGCACCAGACTACGGTGGCGAACAGTTCTCATCAATCAGATTTGAGTCACTTGATTGTAATCAAACAATCAAGTCTTGATCTGAAAAAGTTTTTTTTAGTCTAGATGGTTTGCAGCTTACATGTTTCTACTACATAGGCTCTTGTATGCATGTCCGTCCTATATGCTCACCATGTCTAGGTGTCCAGACAAATGTGTCACATGTCATGAAAGGTTTACTATGCTGAGCTTTGTTTAGACGCTAATGGGTGATTTGAAATTTTAGATTGGGAATTTAAATTGTTCTCTCTTGTGCTCTCTTGATTTTTAGTTTTTCATCACTTGACAATAAAAACTGTTGGTGATGGTCTAACGACAACTGCATATTATATATAACCTTAAAAAGATGCATACTTATTCAACGAAAAGTGTTGAGAGCATATAGGAACGACCCTATGCATTCGGGAGCATATTTTGTGTGTGATATAAAGGGAAAAATTCTTATATTATTCCATTCCCCCCCTTTCCGGGAGAAGGAATCTATATGAAAAATCATTTTTTGGAGAAAATTTTCTTTTATCGCATGTAGGAATATACATTAGCGATTATCTATGTGATTGTACTATTTTCTTTATCTAACTAAACGGACAAGGAGTCACCAAAAGTGGGTAAAAGAAAATAGTTCATTGTTTAGGCATATTCTACGCTCTAGTATCCATTTATACTTCCATTAGTTAGTTGGGATCCATTGGTAGATGGGATTGGACGTGAAGTTTCTTAACTGTCCTCGATATGGTTGGATAGGTTGTGGTTAGGTGGCATTATACACCGGCTTCAAATTCAAAGTCCGCCTCCAAATCAATCATTAAGTTAGATCTTCTTTTTGCTGCTTTTTGTGAGACCTTCTGAATAAAAAATAGCTCGGGCCAAAATTTGCTTAATATATAAGATTCAGAGGCAAGTATTTTAGAAGTAATAACTCATGGTCAATCCAAATCAAACACTAAGAAAATGTTCGTACTATGCCAACTCGATGATTTAACATCTATTGCTCACTTTTGGTTGTGGGATTACTGTGTTGCTGGAATTATCCATTTCAAGAGGAAAGTTTGGTTAGTTGCTTGCTCATATATAACATGGACACTTCAAATGCAGAGCCGTGTTATGTCAAAGATGTGTTAGACATGATATTCCCATTTTGTGAGTACTCTTTTGTTAGTGTCAGCGTGTTATTTTCTGTCATGTCCATATTGGTGTGTCTTTGTCCGTGCAATATAGGTTGCTTAATTGGTTACGCTCAAAATTTGGTCGTTTTGGGCGTGGTTTTGTATGTAACATCCAACCACCTACTCCACCTGATTTTTGCTGTTCGAATGGGGTTAGCTGGAGTTAGGCTTAGCTCTACTGACCAAACAGTGGCTACAGGTATTAAGGACCAAATGGTCCAAATCTGACTCTCATAAAAGTCTAGGATCCAACTTAAAGCAACTTTACGAGCATGCAATATAAACACAAACTTTTGGAACCAGTAGATGAAAAGCTCAAACATGGGAGTCCATGAAAATTTTATAAGTATTTTAGATTCTATATTGGCACCAGAAAATACGTAAGGTTATGATGCTGGGCTGGTTTGATTCTTTCCAAAATGCATTATGCTGGTTCCATATTTTTCCATGTTTGTTGTCGATGTGCAATGTTGTCAAGATCTTACAATCCACAAAATCCTTGATGTGGATCGAGGTTGCCCTCTTCAATCTAGATTTACCTCATCTACGTCTGATTGGACCTTACTATATTGGTCCTTATGATGTATATCCTAGAGCTTGCTATCACAATGATTTTTTATAATTGAATCGTTATTGGCTATTCATGATTAATGAATATAGTCAGGCGGCAGAACAACATATTTGTTATCTTAATGGTACAAGTGGAGTCTTCTATAATTTATCAGATATATTAATTTTCAAAAGGGCTTCTCTATTGGTGAAGCCCTTTAAAGTTACGAATGCCATCCGTTAGGCTTTTCTGAGATTGCAAGTTAAAATAATTGGTGAGATCTTACCATATTTCTTCTATGCGACAAATTGAACCTACTGAATATCTATAGTTGAAGTTCCTCAGTAATGTGAACCCGTTATCTTTTTAATTTTGTCAAATTTTGTCATGCAATGATAGAGAAGGTTCCCAATGAATGTATTAAGAGAGTCCATTCACAGAACCAAGAAAAAAAATGCTGCCATCTTTGTGGAAATTAGACTCCTTATATTTGATTGGTCTCTGTAGTTGATATATATTCATACTTTCATTAGTTTAGCATTTATTATGATTTAACTTGTTATTTCTAAAACCTAAATGGACTTTATGATCAGTGATCTGATACAGGAGTTGATTGATCTTATCTCACGACTATTTATTGCAGGATCCTGATTTGAAAAAAAGTGCAGTTATTGTGTTATGAGTTGGTCTTCCTTTTCTAGCTTGATTGCAAATATGGTTACTGTCATGGGCAGAATTCATCCTAGTTTGAGATTGGATATAGACCCGTCTCGGCCAACAATCCTATAACAGCTTGCTATAATTAATGTTAATCTTATATAATCTTGAATGATAAACAAGAAACCTGACAAAAGTTTTTTTTTTTTTTTTAATTAAGGGCATTAAATGATAGCTGTCAATTTGGCTTTTGAAGGTAGATGGTCATGCATTGGCTTAACACTACCATATTTGACTTGAGTTCTAGCTCCTTCCAAAACAGACACACACACACGCTCCCCCCCCCCCTCCCCTCCCCCTCTCTCTCTCTCTCTCTCTAGTGGAGGTAGGTTATATATTTCTTGTTAAAGCTTTTGAAGGTGAGTAACAGTTTAATTATTGAATAATGAATATTTTTGACTTTTTCTAACAATATATGAGTAACTATTTAATTATTGAATAATGAATATTTTTTACCTTTTCAAATCTTGTTACTTCACTCCAGATATTAAGTGCATCGTCAATCCCCAAACCCCTGCCAAACTCAAAAATGCACAAAGACATTCACATTTCTGCAGAAACTGAAAAGTGTCAAGTCTGTGCCTTGGTTTTAAGTTTTGCATGTGGTGGATTTTGGAGTGGAAAATGTTCTTCATATAAAATTAAGCCATGGATTAGTTAACAATTTCATGTATGTAGATGTTTCTTACTATGCTCTCTCTAGATTAGTTAGCACTTGCTTATGGATTAAGTGGTTGCAAAATAAATGATTTTTAATTGCTAGAAAATTGTTATTTTGTAACCACTTAAAACATCGGTAAATGACCTCCAAACTGCATGATTGTTTGTTTGTAGAACTCTCAAAATATGTGGATTAAGATTAACAAAATGGATCTTCTAATTTCATTACGCAATATGTATTTTTTTGTATGTGGGCATTACTAAGTAAGTTTTGCGCTTGGAGTAATAAACCCTCACCCACATATACATTCATTGTTTGTCAAGTGTATTATGTTAAAAGAATTATAATCTACTGTAAGGGATACAAAATAAAAAGGATAAAAGAGAGACATAAAGGCATCTTGAATACAAGTTTTCCAGAGTAAATGCCCCAAATTTAATGGGGAAGTAAAGGAGGGAGCTAGGTCACATCAGGAGTTGGCAGGAAGTTAGTAACTATGATGGGAATCACTCTAGTAATTATTTAGTAGTCTTTTTTTAGTTGTTTTATTTTATTTAGTGTGTTTTTTAGTCCCACATCGGGTATGATGGGGAAGTCTTCCTTGTAAGAGCCTATATAAGGCCAAGAGTTGTAGTTATTTGAGTAGACTGTGATGAATTGTGAGTAGACTGTGATGAATTGAATTTAAACCCTTTTTATTTAGCATGGTGATTTGCTAATCATTTTGAATCTCTTTGCGTGCTGATGTGCGGGAGTGGGTGAGAGATCTCCTGAGTGCTGAGGCCCGAATTAATTTTTATATAATTATCAAAAATTATCTTTATTTCTTTTTCTTCCATATTAACTCCGCCAGTGTCCCGTTCACTGCCTGTCCCAAGCCAGGATAAAGGAGGAGGGTTGTGGTAGGCATGTGACAGCCAATGTAAAATATTATCATATACTATGAAAATGAACCAAGAACTAAATTTCGTGGAGGCATCCCCTACTGAGTGACGCGCTACATCAGAGCCCGGGTGTAGTGAAAAGTGGGCAAGGGTTGCTAGGTCGTCGTCCAGAAATGACGCGCCATATCGGCGCCCGGATGTGGTGTCAAATGAGCAAGGGTTTCCACACTTTTATGATCGGGTGAGGGTAAAAAAAAAGCTCATGAATATAGGATTAAATTAGCATCATGGAACATAGGTTCTCTTACAGGTAGATTAGCTGAGTTAGTTGATGCTATGATTAGACAGAATGTTAGTATTTTGTGTGTGCAGGAAACTAAGTGGGTAGGTGAAAAAGTTAGAATTATAGAGCCTTGGGGTTATAAACTTTGGTATACTGGTAGAGATAGAAATCGTAATGGGGTGGGTGTGGTCATAGATAAACAATTTCTTGAGAACGTAGTGGAGGTTAGGAGAAAGGGTGATAGGATTTTACTAGTTAAACTTATTTTAGGTAGGGAGATTTTTAATGTTATTAGTGTCTATGCACCATAAGTAGGACTTGATGAGTCAAGTAAGCGTCAATTTTGGGAGGATTTAGATGAGATTGTGTAAGGCATACCCATTAGAGAAAAGCTTTTTATAGGCAGTGATCTCAATGGGCATGTAGGAACTAGTCGTTATGGGTTTGATAGTGTACATGTAGGATTTAGTTTTGGGAAAAGAAATGAACTAGGTAACTCGATTCTAGATTTTGCTTTGTCATATGATTTGATCTTAGCGAATACTTAGTTTAGGAAGAGAGAAACTCACTTGATTACTTTTAGAAGTGAATCAAATGCGAGCCAAATAGATTTCTTTTTAACTAGAAAAGTAGATAGAGGTTGTATGGATTGTAAGGCTTTACTGGGTGAGAGTGTAGTAACCCAATATACTCTTAATTTTAGATGTCCGGATTAGAAGGAGATTTAGAAAGATTAAACGTAAGTTAGATCCTAAGATTAAGTAGTGGCGGCTAAAAGAAGGTAACCAATGAGTTTTTATAGATCGAGTAGTACATGAAGCAGATTGGAAAGCCCAAGATGATCCCAATACATGTAACAAAATTGCTAGCTGCATTAAAAGATTAGCTAAAGATGTACTTGGTGAGTCACGGGGTGACGCTCCACTATGTAAGGACACATCATGGTGGAATGAAAAGGTAAAAGATGCCATTTAAATCAAACGAGACTCTTATAGAGATTTGAAGAAAAATTATAATGGAGTGAGTTTTGAGAGGTATAAGCTAGCCAAGAAGGAAGCTAAGAAAGCTGTTCAGAATGCAAGAGCTAAAGTGTACAAAGAAATGTATGAGAAGTTAGACACCTAAGAGGTTGAAAGGATATATATAGAATTGCTTGAATAAGGGAGAGAATGACTAGAGACTTATGTACTGTGAGGTTTATCAAAGATGAGGATCAGAAGGTTTTAGTTCGAGATGAAGAAATCAAAGAAAGATGGAGAGAGTATTTTGACAAATTGTTCAATGGTAGTTCTACTCAAGACTTGGATGACCTTACCATTCAGTGTCAAGATATGAATCATAATTATATGCGCAGAATTAGTGAATATGAAGTTAAAGAGGGCTTGAAGAGGATGAAGTCAAGGAAAGTTGTTGGCTCGGATGAATTCCTATTGAGGTATGGAGATGCTTAAGAGAGGTGGGCGTGAGATGGCTGACGAACCTCTTTAACAAGATCTGGCTAACTAAAAAGATGCCAATTAAGTAGAGAAAGAGTACCTTAGTACCTCTCTATAAGAACAAGGGTGATATCCAGAATTGTTCAAACTATCGCGGAATAAAACTCATGTGTCACACCATAAAGCTTTGGTAAAGGGTAATTGAACACAGGTTAAGGCAGAATGTTACAATATCAGAGAACCAATTTGGATTCATGTCGGGACGATCGACTACAGAGGCTATTCATTTGCTCCGTCAACTTATAGAGCATTTCAAGAGAAGAAGAGAAATTTGTATATGATCTTTATTAATTTAGAAAAAGCTTATGATAAGGTACCGAGAGAGGTATTATGGTGGACATTGATGAAAAAAGGGAGTCTCCATCAAATATATTGACATAATCAAGGATATGCACGATGGAGTAGTGGCAAATGTTAGAACTTGTGGATGCATAACAAGTGATTTTTCTATCACAATTGGATTGCATTAAGGATCTGCATTGAGTCCATTCTTATTTGCCATAGTGATGGATGAGCTTACTAGAGCTATTCAGGATGAGATACCATGGTGTATGCTATTTGCTGATGGTATTGTCCTAGTCGATGAGACGAGAGCTGGGGTAAATGCCAAATTGGAGTTATGGAGGCAAACTCTAGAATCTCGAGGTTTTAGATTAAGTAGGGCCAAAACAGAGTATATGGAGTGTAAATTCAGTAAACAGGGAATCTGAGATTATAGTATTGTGAGACTAGATTGATAAGAAATACCGATGTGCAGTCATTTTAAGTACTTGAGTGCTATTATCTAAAAAGATGAGATCGATAGTGATGTCAACCATAGGATCCAAGCTGGCTGGTTGAAATGGATGAGCGTAACAGGAGGTTTATGTGATCGTAATATTCTGTTATGGCTGAAGGGAAAGTTTTATCGGACTGCTATTAGGCCAGCTTTGTTATATGGCACAAAATGTTGGGCTATTAAGAGACATCATGCTCAGAAAATGCGTAGCAGAGATGTGCATGCTTCGTTGGATGTGTGGTAACACGCGGAGAGATAAGGTGAGAAATGAGTATATTCGTACTAAGATAGGTGTAGCCTTTACAGAAGAGAAGATAGGAGAAAACTGCCTACAATGGTTTGGTCATGTGACGACGTAGACCTACAGATGCGGCAGTCCGACGAGTAGAGCATATTAATTTAGGGCAAGTTAAAAGAGCGCAGGGGAGAGCGAAGAAAACATGGATGGAGGTAATACGACAAGATATAGAGGCTAAAGGTCTTAGTGAAGGCATATTGCTTGATAGGAATGAGTGGAGAAAGCTGATCCATGTGCCCGATCCGGCGTAAAATCTCTTTTGGCTCATGTAGCCTACCCCAAATACTTGGGACAAATGGCTTAGTTGTTATTGTTTCTTTTTCTTCCATATTAGTTCTGCATCAAATTGGTATCAGAGCTAAAATTCTGATATGTTCTTCCTCCACAAAATCTCCCTCTTCAAAAAAAAAAAACATAGCCTCTTCCTCTACAAAACCCTAGATATACTTCTTCCTTTTTCTCTTCTTTAGTTAAAAAAAGAGAGGAAAAAGAGAAAAAAAGAAATTAAAAAGAAGAAAAAAAACATGTTCATCTTCTTCCCAAAACCCCATGTTGTCGCCCTCCTGTTATTGTCATCTCCCTCTCCTCCGACATTCTCGCTGAGCTCCTCCCATGTTATCGCCAAGAGATTCGCCTCGAAATCCTCCCGCCGCCGCCAGATTTACTTACCGACCTGACCTCGTTGCCATGAGATTTGCCTCGAGACCCCCTCGCCGCCGCCAGATTTACTCGCCGACATCATCTCCGACCTCCTTCGACCGCTTAATCGCCAACATACTTCGCCATGACCTCGCTGACCGTAGATCCCCTCGTCGAGAGCGTCCCAGCGCTTTCTGACTCCACCGCTGCCCTCGTCGACATCTTCCAACTTCACTGCGACCTCGTTGCGCCATCCCTGAAGGCCTCCGACCAGATCTGACTCCTTTACTCCGCTAACATCGCTGTGATCTCACCGATCAGATCCACCTTTCCTTCCATCATTCTCTCCATCGAGATCTCCATGCCGCCGCGCCGAGAGCTTTTCACTGCCGTTAGTCCACCAGAACTTTGTGCGCCGTCGTCGTTATCCCTCTCAGGCCTGTGTGTCGAGAGGAAGGAGAAAAGGGTATTGGGTTCAGTTGGGTCGGTTTCAAAGTCTGACCTGATCCAATTGCCCTTTGTCATTTGGGCTTGATTTCGGGTTTGATCGACACGCGGTTGAAGCCGACCTGTACTTCAAGTTGCGGGTTCAAATTGGGTCAATCCAACTAACCCGACCCAAGACTCAACCTGCATATCTGACTCGACGAGTTGACTCGGCATGAGTTGATTCAGTCTGGTTCAACTCAGTCCACTCAGTCCCAGTTCAGTTACAGCAGAACATCCACAGTCCACTAGAACTCCGTACACCGTCGTTATCCCTCTAAGGCATGTATGTCGAGAGGAAGGAGAAAGGGTATTGGGTTCAGTCGGGCCGGTTTCAAAGTCTAACTCGATACAATTGCCCTTTGTCATTTGGGTTTGATTTCGGGTTTGACTGACCCACGGTTGAATCTGATACGTATTTCAAGTTGCGGGTTCAGATCGGGTCGAATCCAACCAACCCGACCCAAGACTCAACCCGCATATTTGACTCAACGAGTTGACTCGGCACGAGTTGCTTCAGTCCGGTTCAACTCAGTCTGGTTCAACTCTGTCCACTCAGCCCCAGTTCAGTCACAACAGAACAACCATAGTACGGAGCCTGTTTTGAGGCCACCCGGAGTACGATTTGAGCCTTGTTCGAGACGCTAGATCCACAACTGACTCCCGAAAATACTGGGAGACTTTTACAACTTTTGGGCAGCAGATCCAATCACCACAAGGCTCTCTTTGGTACTAGTATTGTTTCTGCAACAGAAGAGTAGAGATTCTTGGGTAATTTCTGAGCTTATGCATTAAACTTTCTTCGTGGGCTTTTATTTTTGTGGTAAATATATAAATACTGACTGTGAAAGCAAGTATGTTGAACGGGCTATGTTTGAGGCTGTCCCTTTTTTAGGGGCTTTGATTATCATTCAGGATATGAAGCTTGGGAAAGCGATCTTGGAGATTTCTTTAGTTATTTTCCCTGATAACTGAGAAAAATGCCGCTACGCCACACTTAAATTGGATGGAGAAGCTTATTATTGGTGGAGAGAAAACTATAAATTATGTCGATATTGGTTTATCTTGCAAGATCTTCGTATTCAGTGTGCTCCATTCATTTTTTCATCTGAGCCAGATTGCAGAGAGGCCAATGTTGAGCAAGAGCCTAAGCCTGAGAGCCAACCAATCACACTACAAAGGTTGAGACAGATGTAAAGCCTTCGGTCATTGTCGAACTTAATGCTCTTGATGAGCCAGAGTCAAAAGATGCTGCTGAGTTAGTGACATTGTAAGAAAAAAAACTCTTTCTCGGCCCACAGAAGTGGAAGAGCCTCATTGAGATCTCTGTAGATCTCCCAGCGGAGCTTACCATGGAGCTATTGCCATCTACACCAGCTATAATGGTTCCATTGTTTCTGATTTTGCCTGACACATACGACTCTTTGCAGATTTTTTTATAATAGACAGGTTCACAGAAGATCAAGTTTCTTATGGTGCAGAGTACAATCGGTCCAGTCTTCAGCGATGACTTGCCTCAGCATGCTACATGTATCTTGCTCGAGTTACCATTGATTGCAGCCGATTTGTCACGGAAGCCTGTTTCACTTTCGCCATTGTGGTTCAGACATGATACATTGATGTCAGTTTTACGACCTCCACCATGGCCTGATTTATATGAGATGTAGTTCAGTTTTACCCGGGCGTGCTTGCTGTCTATTACCACAGCATTCACCGTAGATGAATGCTTTTAAGCCGGGGAGAATGATGTGGGATCGCTTTAGTTATTATTTAGTAGTCTTTTTTTAGTTGCTTTATTTTATTTAGTGTGTTTTTAGTCCCACATCGGGTAAGATGAGGAAGTTTTTCTTGTAGGAGTTTATATAAGCCGAAAAGATATAGTTCTTTGAGCAGACCATGATGAATTGAATTTAAATCCCTTTTGTTTTGCATGGTGATTTGCTAATCATTTTGAATCTCTTTGCATGCTGATGTGCGAGAGTGGATGAGAGATCTCCTTGGTGCTGAGACCCAAATTAATATTTATCTAATTATCAAAAATTAGCTTTATTTCCTTTTCTTCCATATTAGATCTGCATCAAACTCCCTCTTGGAAGTTCATTTGTTTCCTTTTATTTTCTTTTGTTCTAGGTGTATTGTAAATTTTGGGAGGATTTTTTAGGAGTTGGTATCTAACTCCCTCGTCCAAACAGGGCCCATGTATCAATTTCGATACTGCATTTTACTTCAAAATTCTTACTGATCCAAAATCGGGGTGCATTTTAATTTTCTATATATTGATTCATTGTTTGTTCTAGTTCAGCTTTTACCTATGAGAAACAAATTGCAATTCTTGGAGTCAAATCTTTTTTCCTCCATTGGCGAAACTCTCTCAGTCAAAAACCCTTTCATTATTGGATTATGCCATATGTTATATATGTAATGCATGTCTATCTCACTCTGAAACTGACTCAATATATGGTCCCTACTCCTGCAAAAGCATCCATGGGAGTTCCAAATTTAATACTTATTTCATAATCTCTCTTAAACAAAAATATACTGTTAGTGTTCACATAGCAAGCATACAGATATGTTATATCACATTCATTATGCTATTAGGAGTTCTAACAGTTGTGTTGGGTACATCTCTTAGTAATCTAAGAAATTGAGATGGAAATTCAAGATAAAAGGATATACCTCTGAACAAGTCCTAACACATGTATCGTAAAGCAACTATTGGTGGTCGAGAGCAGTTATTATAGGCTATGATTTGATGGCAGAGATAACATTAATATCATAAGCAGTGATATGTGGCACAGTCAAAATTATCACTTTGTGATACAATATGGGCGTCATATTTCTGTATTTGTGGGTACTTTAGGCATGAAACCTATATGTTTGTACTCTAGTTATAAGTATAAACCATAGTAAGACAAGCTATTGGAGAAAATCCCTGGAAAGTTCAACTTAGAACAATCTTAAAAGAAATTTCCTAAAGAATTAAGTAACACGGAACCAGAACGGTTCAACACTTTAAAGGCCAATCTTCATGTTTTCCTCTCTTGTTTTCTTTTTTTATTCTTTCATTATGATTAATATTGTTAGATAACCACTTCACCAAAAGCTTAGTTTCTGAAATGTGAACCAACAATAGATATATGAGGAAATATTGATACTTCCTCTCATGTGGGCCACAGGGAGGCTGTTTGCTACCGTGTTGAGAATGATTAAGTTGAGAAGAAGAGACAAAAAGTAACTGCTAGAGATGAGGTTTGATGTCGAAACCTCATTATGCCCTTGTCCTTTGGTACTATGCTAGATAACCGGTGCCCAAAAGGTTAAGCCGTTGATTCATGTACCAAATTATATGAGAAGTATTATATATAATATAACAAGGTTTCCAGGATTTTTTTTTATAATAAATATAATCTTAACCTTATCATTTCCTTTATTTTCTTTACTATTTTCTGTGCTGCAAACTCATTTGACATGCTGGTTCATGTTGATATGCGTAGACATGTACTGAAACAATAAGGAGAACTGGAAGTGTTATCTCAGTGAGATACCTTGTGACTTGAAGCCTGATTCATCTTATCTCATATGACTTGATAATAAAAGCCACAAGATTAAGTCATTGGCCGAAGTTAGAATCTCAGATTGACATTAGTTAATACACCATAAGTGTTTGCATAATTAGTAGAACATTGTTATGGAGCGGTAACTATTTGAAAGCATGTGGCATCTGGTGGAAAGTAGAAACACTTTATATGCTGTTGTTTAACTGAAGTAAATTAGAAAGAAAGTAGAAAATAGGAAATGAATGATTGCTGTCAGAATGGCTTGCAAAGTGGTACCAAAATTCTTATCTTCCGCATATTCTAGCTTGTTCTCTTTTGTCACGCATTTATATGACACATCAGTTTCCTAATTGGGTTCAATTTGTAGAACACATATCAGGTAAAAAGATTCTTATCTAATCTTGGCAATTGGCTGGGACTTGAAGTTACATCGTCAATCAGATGCTGATTTTAGTACAAAGTGATTATAAATGAGACATTTGTCTGATGGATGCATTTTCTCCATTTTGTGCGTGGAAGATAAGATAAGTTATATTATTCAAATATCATAACAAACCCCCTTTCCGCCCTGGCCCTATGTGCACACAAGTAATAATAATACTGTAATAATGATACAAAAACAACAGCGGCAGCAAAATAAGTTAGTTAAATATTTCAATTGTTTACAACACATGGCTAATGGTCAGTGTGTCAGCACACGTCACACGTGGGTACTGATCCATATGTGTGTGCGTAAATGGCTGTGCGTAAGTGGCTATGGTTAGTGTGTGTGTGTGCGTGCGTGTCTCGTGGTCAGTGATCCGTGAGCGCATGTGCTTTTGTATGCCTGTGCATGTGTGTGTGTGTGTGTGTGTGTGTGTGTGTGTACATGCGTGTGACTCTTGGCTAATGATCAGCATGTGCATGTGACCCGTGGCTAGTGATCCATATGCTTGTGTTTGTTAACACATAGCTAATGATTTACTTGTGTGTGAGCCCGTGTAACACGTATGTATAACATGGCTAGTGATCCATGTGTGTTTGCTTGCCTGCTCGCAGGCGTGTGTAACATGTGGCCAATGATCCGTGTGTGCGCGCGGGCACACGTGTGACACTTTCATGTTCATGCAAATTCTTGCTATTACTGTTTTAGAATGTTAAAAGAAAAGGAGAAAACAACTTATGGTAATTGGCCATTCATTGGTGCCTTCCATGATACTTGTGCAAGGGGTTAAATAATTACCGTGAGAGATTGTATGGCTGATCTTTAGCAGTTACAATTTGAATGAAAAAGGATCTGAAGAATCCAAAATACTCTGGTTCATCTGGTGAACTTAATGAAAGGGTGAGTAATGTCATGAAGCTTATTGTGAATTAAAAATAAATTCAGTGCATTAACAGTACCCTGTTGTATCTTATTCATGTGCTGTAACTCTATTGAACTGAATTTTTGAAAAAGATTCAAAGGCATTGGCCACATTCTTGTGTGTGTTCCTCTTTACTGCTTCGGTTAGCTTCCATTGGTGATTGGAAGATCACACATGTTTGCTATGCATCAGATATTGGACACATCCCTATTAGACTGGTTTGTTTGAGGTTTCTTTTCTGCTTCAGCTATCTGATTTGATCGTACTAGTAGTTTTTTCAGACATTGCACTGTAAATCTTATTTTTTGATATTACTCTTGTTTGGATGGGTATTATACACTCTCTGCTGGAAAAGAAGGATATTTAGGATAAATTCTTAAATGAATTGTTTATTGTAATATTTTGCTATTTCTTCATGCTTACATTTTCTGAAATCAGAATTCCTCAATTAACAGACATATCTATCCGTGGGCACAGTTAGCTGAGTAGTAATTAATTGTTATTTCATATTATTAGAAGAGAGTTCACTGTATAACTGCACTTTCATCACTGATTAGTTATGTGTATGGTGATAAATTGTTATGGGTTTTGACTTTTATCACAATGGTCTTTTACACCATGCAACATATGTTTTGTGTCACCTCCAATTTTTTTCCTCGTGCCATTGATGCCTGTATGTGGAGATATATTTCCAATGTTAATTATGATATTGAGTTTGTATAGCTTTGTTGTTTCTCATGTCGTGTCTTTTGCATGCCATGCAGCTCCTTTCTGCCCCAAGATCAAGTTTGGCAACTTGTGGAAATGGACAGACACCACCCAATGTGTTTGTGGGCAATTCAGGAGTAGTAACATTGAGTCCACCCCGTTTTGCTTCCACTGGACACCAAGGCCATCATCATTCTGCAAGCCTTCCGCCAGTCTCAGTTCCTGGTTCCCATTTTATGCCATCTTCTCCATCCCCGGCAGCAGCGGGCGGTTCTTCTTCAGTCTTCAGGGACTCTCGCTTGACCAGTTCTTCATGACTCGCCTGACTAGCTCTCTATGAGCCCATCATCCGTGCTTGTGCTGTGCCATATATGTACTACCGCGAGTGTCCGTGATATATACTGAAGCAGCCATGTAGGTTTGTCTGTTAAATCTGGTGTAAGGTGTTTATATTGTTGCTCTGTTGTAGCTTTGTTCCAAATGTGAAGTTGCAAAAGGTTCGAGGATCCAAGCTTGCAAGGGAAAGACTAGGAGGATCTTTGCCCTCTTTACTGAAGTAATGGAAGTTGTAGGGTAAAAAGGTTTGAGTATCCTTATCCGCATCCGAGGATAGGAGGGTCGTCGCCTTCTATACTTCTTCAAGTTTGGAAACTAAGAGTACTGCGGTTTTGTTTTACCGATGAAATCCCCATAATGAGAGAGAGCTGTTTAGATTTTCATCAGTGGCCTGACAAAATTGGTTTTCATAACCAAATGTATAGTTTGCTTCTATTAGGTGTATAGTCGAGAGGTTTGGTTGGGGGATTTTATATAGTTTCTTGTAATTCCAGCTGGCTCATTATCATTTTATCAGGGCTCCTGGGCTAAGGTCTGAACTTTTCTGGCCGTAGACTTAACATCGATTTAATGCATCAGGTCCAGCACTAAAGACCATGAATTCTCAAGGGAATTTGATGATGCTTGACTTGATCTTAGTTTCTGACGATTCTTATGCTTCCCTAGTTTCAGAAAGAGACAAATGGAAACACCACAAACCCAATGTTGTCAAGTCATCAATGAAAAGTTTGGTTCGCATTCTGCACCACTAAATCATGGGTTTGAGGTCTCATTAATTCCTGTTCCTTCTTTTGCAAATGGCAGCAAATAAGAAGCATGCCAAAATGCATCGTGAAGGTTCATCGAAGGTAAGATCATCCTCTAAAGCTTCTCTGAGAGGATACCAATTTGAACCAAAAATAAAGACCTATTCCAGTCTCTTATGGCTTCCTAAAAATCAAGCTACAAACATAATAATTCATGTTAAACACGCATATGCTTGTAGATAATAGGTATGCTTTCTTACCATGTCTCTCTATTTGAACCAAAAATAACTAAACCTGTATTTCTATTTTCACATTCCGTACATAAAATATGATTGCTAAAACTCTTTAACAGAATCCAAAATACAAGGGAAAATGAATGCAGAAGCTTTAGTTACTTCTTGCAGGATGCCACAATCCAAGATATCAAGCCCAAAATTTAATACAAAGGAAGCAAATACTTGCATCATTACTATTTTACATACGGAGTAGCTCCCAAATTTGGTTCTTGAACTTAAAATGCTTTGTCATACACTCAAGCTGATACCAAGTAACAGAGAATGCGTACATCACACATCTATATATGGAAAAACTGCAACCTTATTATTAAGCTGGCTTGCACACCCACATGACTGCAGACCTAACTGAGGTAAGGTGTGTCATCTGCAGTCGAGTGATAAATCCACTATATGCCACGTTATCAGACCGGCAGGATGAACTGAAGAAGGCAATCATGGATATGATGTAGCATTCACCAAATTGTTTTCAGTATATCCTAAATGAGCAAAAAATTGTGGTAAACCATGATCATTGCTTGGAAAGCATGGCAAATAAGATGGCCAACAAGACGACCAACATCATGATCTGTGAATGAGAGAACAAAAGGAATCAGTGAGGATTAGATGAAGACTCCAAAGCCATCAGAACAAAAGACAAATCATGGACTCTCACCACCATCATAGAGTTGCGCCGAGCCTGACTCCTATATAAGTTACAACCCCTGATGAAAAGATATTTCAATGCATGCAAGAAACAGAAATGATTACCAACTAAGAGAATCAAATGTGGGATATGATGGAAGGAAGCAAACAGAAAAGTTGACCAAAGAGGACAATAACTTCTGTACAGACATACCTTTTATCTAGTTTCCCAGAGGAAATACAAGCTCTCTGTATTGCTTCAATGCGCTTATGAGTAAAGCAGCATTTGGATCACCCTCATCCACCTGCAACAGCTGATCTTTTAGTACAAATTACATGAACTTGTTTCAGCATAATCACAGGGGATCAAACTGGCAGAATAATACTACTCTATGTTGATATTTAACAACTTGGAATATTTATCAGAGGTAAGTAAGGAGTGAGTGGGGACTCAGAAAGCATGGGAAAAGAAAATAGAAAACTTTAAAAGGCAAAATTCAGGGTTTTAAGTTTATTAGAAGTCATAAGATGTTCACCACCTGTATGACTAAGAATACTCTCAAAACATTTGATTGGGATGCATGTCAAAACAGAGTGGTTTTCCATTTGAAAGAACGTGTTTTGCACTGGTAGGATTTGAAGTCAAAACCTCGAGACAATATCACAGCAAGTTCAAATCCTATGAGGTACATTTGACTGACACAAACTAATATATAGACAAAACTCGACGTTTTGCAAAATGAAAATTGGCTAGAATAAAGTAGTCAAATGTTTCAGAGGCTGATTTATAAGTGCATAGAAAATGAACGGTTCAAATAAAAAATATACAGTGTATACAATATAGGAGGATCCAAATCCACTAACTTTATTGTATTTTACAATTTGCAGATTATAGCCAATCAGAAAAAGATTCAAGCCTCTATGTATGAGTACATAAATAAAGCAAGTACTTAGAAAAATCCATTGTGAAACAAGCTCCAAGTGTACAAACTTGTGTCATTCAATTTTTTTGAAATTAGTTAGATGTGTATAGCAAACGAGTCTGCAGAAGAGAAGTACAGTGGAATGCAATTAAGGCTCCAAAAGTCTCTCTCTTTCAAGAAGGAAAACATAAGAAACTTTGATTAACAATAATATTCCATAACTTTCCAGCTAAGGCAAAAAAGCAACATTATCACATAAATATGAATGACCAGGGCTTATATAGTATTTAAATTTTAATTTAAGAAACAATCAATTATTAACAAGACCTATTCCCTCATGGGCCTTCTCTGTCGCAACACCATGGAAGATGGATAGCAACACCAAAATAACTGTCAAACTTTCTTTATGTTCCAAACAAAGTTGATATGGTCTGCGTCTAGAATAAAGTACTAATGTCTTATTCAATATGAGCTAATAAAGATGATTCTGTGTTTACTGATGATATTGTGAATATCTAACCCTTTCCAGATAGAATGTCACAAAAATGTTGCTTAATTATAGAACAATACCTTCGACTTCAGCAATGAAGAAAATTCGAAAAAAGCACCATAAACATCAGACATTGTTCTCGTCTGATCAATAACCTTAGCAGTAAGTCCTGCAAAGAAGCACCGTCAGACTTGCAATATACTTCACAACCACATCCTAAGATACTGGTAAAGAGGTATTTAGAATTAAAATGGATAAAAGAAACCAAATCAAACTAGAAACTACATATAACAGAGAAACTTATAAGGCACCAGTGCATCTAGTAGCTGTAGTGATATAAGTGATGGATAATTCTTGTCTAGGAAAGCATGCTGGATTACTTCTAGTGCCTGATATAATTTCTTATTCATAATGCTTAATATTTGTCAACGACTTCACCTAGCTGTACTAAACTGGTCGACAGGTGAACAAAAATAGCCATCAATGACATGCACAAAGCATGTAGGTTTCCCTCTCCACAACACCACACAAACTATTGAAATCAGCTTGAACATTTTGGAATTTATCTTGGCCATTTTAAGTTTCTTTAAACCAGGATTCCATAAACTCAATTTCAGTTTTTATAAGCAGCCGCGGGGGAATTGGTGTTTTTTTTTTTTTTTTTTTTTTTTTTTTTTTTTTTTTTTTTTTTTTTTTTTTTTTGTGGGGGGGGGGGGGGGTGTGTTCCATAAAACTTGGTGTTTCAGGTTCTGTACCCGATCCATTTTTCTAAAATATGTTCTATGAAAAGATAACATTTTTTTTTAAACAAAACATACTCATATCAAGTTTTAGGAAGACCTGTTGATGTGAAAGTATTTTCGTAAAACTTGCAATCAAACAGCCCCTTAGTGATCTAGGTTAAGTTGGATGCATTCCAGATGAATTTAACATATACAATAAGGGGAAAGCGGATGGAGCACCTCAGAGCTCTTTCCTGTATTCCTTGTGGGAAGAAAGGAACTGTAACCTTCTTCCCTAGGAATTCCCACTCAACCTGCCATTTCCTTTGCACTCGTTTCTACCAAAAGTTGAATTTATCAAGGAATTTCCAGCAATAGCAGATATTTAAAATGCCCTTAGGAATAAATTCATCATCATCTAAGCCCTTTCATCAAAATGGGATTGCTTGGAGAAGAAAACTCGATATAAAGAATCAGGAAGATTCAATGAAATTTTACTATGGCTGTCAGCCTGACATCAACTCTATATCAACCCTCTGAGTTTGTGTGCAAAATCCCTAGCCCAGGAAGCTATTGATCGGAGATGGTTTTGCAACAGAACTTGTAAGTTTCTTGGCAGTCTAACCTCAAGCAACTAAAGGAATTCCAAGATTCCTCTAAATCAAAAAGAAACTCCAGACGATAAGATGATAAAATTTGCCATGTATTGATTTTCTAACTATCAAACCCGGTTAATAGGAACAGAAGGGAATAGGTCACAATCTGACTTTCGAGCTTTTATTGGCTTGTGCAATAATGGTCGGCCACTGGGACATGCTCCAGAGAGAGGACAGATCATCTCAAGCATGTTTACACACAAACTACCCTGCCATTAGGCCTGTAAATAGGTTTCACACTCTGACTTTTGAGCTCTTATTGGCTTCTGCAACAATGCCAGGGCACTGGTACATGATCCAAGGAGCGGACATATCACCTAAAGCATGCCTACACTCAAATTTTTCCTGTCATTAGACTAAATCCAATATTTTGTTAAAAAATGCCCAAAAAAAAAAATTTCTCGTACAAAAAAAAATATATGTAGATTGCAAATAAAAAATGATGGAGGTTTGAGAAGTCAACCAGATGGGTAAATGGATCATGACCTATTTATAAATGGACCCGAATTGTGATCCAATTCCTTCAACACTACAGGAGTGCCAGACCCGGATCTGGTATATGGAAAAACGTATTCAATGCAACCCCGTTTATAGGCTTACCTGCCATTTCTTCAGCTCAATTTATTTTGTGTACCATTCTCAAGCCCAACTTTGATCAATGGCATTGTCAAGTTCATGTTTTACTTCTTACAGTGGGAAGGTTGTCATCTTGGAAACAAAACGATTGGTTATGTTGGAAGACGGGCAGAAAAATAAATATCATGTAATTACATTATATACATTAAAAATGTAAAATGTACAAGTTTATATAATGGTGACCAACAGGAAAAAGAAATCCTATACTTACCACGTCGCATCTTGACAACTCCTCTAAAAACCTCCACATTATTATAGCACAATGCTAGCGTTCCGATAGCCATGATCTGATGCACCGTAACAACAGTCAATTCAAATTCACTTTAGAAGGAGAAATGACATAAATGAAGACAACAAACATTATGGAGCACAGAAGCCACCAGTGTGCGTGTGTGTATTTATATATTATGGAGCACAGAAGCCACCAGCGCGCGCGCGCGCACAACATACAGTTGAACAGAAAAGGGAAAGAAATGCAGAATAAACATTTCACTCAATGCCCATAAGGGGCAGCAAAAGTAGCAAAATGATTAGTGGACGTACGATAATTTCACAATATGTAGTGTTTGCCAATATCATTGTTGTGTTATACCAACAGTGACTGGCACTCTGTTCCTATGCTAACTATGTTCACCTCTACATGGCCTTGTGACCTAAATGAATCACTGTGAGCGAAGTGAGAAGTCTCTACCCTCTGGTTTCAAATCGGCCAATTCAGATATATATTAACAGTATCGTATGTGGTTTTAAGGTACCCAATACAATATTAACTCTATAATAGTAGTTGAATGGGGCCGATATGGCCGATATTGAGAGCCAAAATTGACTGTATTGGAACTAAAAATCACAGCCTGATACCAAGATTCTAATCTGCTTTGCAGATTTCCTCCATCATATAGGGTCAGCCTGCTATGGTAGCATCCAATGATCCATCAAGTCGAGAATAGAGGGACAGTTCCAGAAGCGCATTGTGATCCACCTATTGGAGACCCGACAATGAAGGTTGAAAGTGCACCTGATTCCTTAGAATACCCTTACACTCTTAGCAAACACTTCATCTCCTCTATTCACTGTGTTCACCAGTGAGGATTTCTGCTAAAGGATAATCTTAAAGTGGCAAGGGCACAAGAAAAGCTTGAATTACAAATAGGGTTCACTTTTTAACTATTCTTCCATTTCCACCAATTTCATCACATTTTTAGCTGTTAATATTGCTCTACATCAATCCACATAGCCTTTGCAGTTCAACTACTTTCTGCCTTTTTAAGAGATCTTTTTGGTTCCTACTAATGGAGGCTGGTTCATATTATTGTTGATTTCTTGAGAATGGGAAGAGAGTGCTGCTGTTGAGTGTTTCTGGGTAATAGCTTTACCAGTTAACATCTGTACTTTGATACACACCAATTGTCCACTAAGGCTCTCTGATGCTCTAGATTTTTTTCTTGTTTCCCTCTAAAATAAAAAATCTGGGATTGTGATGCAGTCCAGGGCAATCCAAATCCACTATATTGACAGTTCCAATGTCATAGGTAGAAGTTACAGGAAGAAAACTTAGTGACATCATTCAGAGAACCATGTTAGCAGTTACTTTACATTGTAAAAGAAAGCTTCACATAATACCAGTCACTATGCTCCACAAGGAAGAGTTCAATTCCGTTGAACCCTATACGCAGAAAGCTGTGCTATGCAGACAACAGACACAAGTGTTGTACTCCAACAAGGACACTGGGTATTGGATATGGCAACCCTTGAAAATAGACATGAGGACATAGCAACACATGTTTCTTAAATATAACTCATATATTTACTGGGTTATTGTTCACATATGAAAGAACCTAAAACAGTAAAATGATCTGTTAAACATTTTTGTTAAAAGGGGCATGGTACTTATTCTCTACATAGTTTTGAGGTGAACAAAGGTTTACACATTTGTAAGTGTGACACAATTGGACACGCGTGTAATGTCCAAACATGTCAGACACGCCAATTTTTTTTTCTGGGAGAAGTGTCCTATATACCATAGATAGAAATTGTTAGCATCAGAGACATGAAATCTTCTGAGAGTTAAACATCAAAGAAAATAACCTAGCAAATAAGTGAATCTATGGGCGGTTTCCCACAAGAAATAACGATTATAAAACATCAGGTATTTACATAGTTTACTCCATAATATAAACTGTGTTTAAAAAGTAAATCAACTCATGTCATATCCATATTCCTCAGTGACACCATGTCCAAGAGTTACAAAATGAGAATTTTCATTGCTTTAAGCTCTCAACAGCTGTGCTAAAATCACTTTTGCCTTTAAGAACTTTCAAAATATACATCTTATAAACTGATAAAAAATAAATTATCGTGTAAAAGTTAGATGCCAATGCTGTAAGCATAATACGTAGTGGACCAACTATTCTCAGTCTGCAGTTTTGTCAGCCCAGTAAATAGCAATCCATAGCACTTATCATTGAATGATTTCATTATATTGTCTAAGGGCACATATACACAACTCTGCCAAGCAGGTTACACAACATGCAGCATCTTACTCAAAACAAAAGAAACACGCTTTCATACCTGAGGGATGGCACAAAATTTGAAAATGGCAAAGTCCTTCAAAGCAGACATATACTGAAGACAATCTTCAGCATGAACCAAAGCATTTGTAACCATGTCGTTCAAGCACTGAACAGCTTTCACTGAATTTTCCTCGTATTTGAAATCCTAAATCACATACATCAAATGACAGAAAGAAATCAGCAAATAGAGTGTAAAAGCACACGGTCCCATAAATTGTAAAACAATGTAATTCAGTTAAGCACTCCATGAAAATTCATGTCTTGATGATAATCTTAAAAGTTAAAAGAAGAGAGACATCAATTGTTTGTCAAAGGCAAATTGTCAAACCATCAAAGCATTAATACTAAAAAATAAACTGATACAAAATACAGAGTTTTCTACATATTAAAATTAGAGAATAACCTCCAGTTTGTCAGCATATTATTCCATATCTGGCGAGGCCAGAACATACGCGACTTTGGGATCTCATTTATATCTTCCAAATAATCTCGAATTATATTTGTTTTCTGCATTTTAATAAAAGAAAATGTTAGCATTAATGGAAAGCTAGCATTGTGAGCTGTCAAGCTATCAAAATAGCACAAGATTCCATATATGTCCCAAGATCACCTGAAGAAATAAGCCCATGGAGTTGGAAATAGAATCTGAAGCCAGATCTTCCTTTCCAGAAACGTGAAACAGCTTAGACAACCCTAACCCAACAAGGCCTGCTACATAGTGACAATACTCATCATAATCATCAACTGTTTCTACCTGTAAACCAGAGGGAGGAACTCTATTTAAATTTGAAAGACAAATAATATGAACTATGATCTTTCTGAATAGTGATACTCTTTATACCACAAACATAAGCATTAAGCATTGAACTCAGGATGTCACAAAAAATAAGTATACATCCATTTACGTAGTTGGTGCAAAAGACATAATAGCCACTTTACTATATTACATGATCAACGATAGAATATTAATTAAGAATTATTTCATCTGGGCAGTATATTATTGCTGCATAAACCACTGCAAATCCATTGGAGAAAAATATAGATCAAGAAGAGCACCATAGGTAAAGAACACACAGATAATTAGATGTTAAACATGGAAACATTCACAAGGATTACTGCTTTTATTTTGTTAAACATCACACTTAAATTAAATTATTTTTTCCTTTAATTTTTGCAGGTGGTTTTACTTGAAAAGTTGTAATTGTTTTCATATTACACATCATTATATTTTGTAGTCAACCAATCATTTAATGGGGTTTTTCTTTCCCACTAAGAAGCATACTCTATAGCTCACATATCAGCCCATAAAAATTTAATGATGCAAGCATCAATTTGTTTATGTACATTATTACTAGTTTTTCGGCACATGCATAATTATAAAAGCCTTAAAACATTTCTTTTCTCAAAGGTGCATTTTAACACGTGTAACAACACATAACACAAACTCTACTTTCATATGTTAGAGATGCATATGCGTAAATTTCAATTTTCAAGGGGTTAACTGAAAAAATATTTGGTTCAAATTTTAAATTTGAAGGGATTAAATGAAAAAAAGTGTTTGGATTCGATAAAATCTAAAGTGACATCCTTTGCTTTAAAAAAAAAAAAAAAATCTAACATTTAGAAAGAGGTGGGTTAGTGGGGATCTACCCTTTTCTATTTGTTTGTCCCTTGTGGGGATCCACCCTTTTCTATTTGTTTGTTTTTTGTTTTTTGTTTTTTTTCTTAACAAAGGCCATAGCTCGTTTAAACATGGGATCTGACATAATCTAACTCCACAAATAATGTTTATTATTCAAATCTTTGCATGCAATATTTCAATCTAGGCCCACAAATGTTTATTCAAATCTTTATATGCAATATTCCATTAGTATTTGCTGGCAAGGTTCTTTATTATTTATTTTTTTTAAATTTTTGCTGACAGTACTTTTTTTCTTTTTGTTTCTGATAAGAACCTTTCATCTATACTGTAGTTCTTTTTTAAATATTAGTTTGTAAAAAATAATAAGATTTGGATAGATTTATTAAATAATAGTTTGGTATGAAAAGATAAATTTAAGATTTGTTAATATTAGAATTATCCTTGTTGATAAGCATGGGCCCCCAAAAATAAAAAATAGGAGAGATAGGAGTAGGCCGAGAGGCAGTTGTTAGGGACCAGAGGTTTTGTATTAAAATGGTAGGGATTGCTTAAAAACAGGAATGATCATTTCACCCCAGACTATATGTCTGACTGGCATGTAAACTTCATTGGTTCAGTGCTCATGAGGGGCCTTTCCTGATATAATCCCCATTATTTAGCAGCAGTCAAAAACAATAATCATGAACCTGAATTATATCATTTGTAACATCTTCTAAATCCAAGGTTTATATTAAAGAAATGGAGGGCTCAGAACTAAAGAATGAGATGGTCTATGATTATGTACGCAATAGTATGCATACAGTTATTGCATGAATATATAACGTTATAATTACAAACCTCCTTGCATATGAATTTTGCCATTCCTGCACCCATTCTCTTGGTAATATCTTCAATTGCCTCTTGATAACTGAAAAACAACTTAAGATGCATTAATTGATATAATATCCAAGCAAAGGTTTCTCCACATATAGTTCATCCCTGACAATAGAATTCGAGTAAACCCTTCCAAAGTTCTTTGTGAAATTTAATAACAAGCAGAAGCTTAAAGGTGTCACTACACTACTCGACGAGAATCCTGAGGAAGAATTATTAATTTAACAAAGCAGGAGTTTTTTCCCCCTTTCCAACAGCTAATTTCGTCATTCACATCTGGTCAATATTATCAACATAATAGTAAGTGAACTACATGAACACAATGTTGTTGCCTGAAAGAAACCTGCATTTTCAAAGACGTATGGATATGAGTTAAGTAGTTGACAAGTATTACCTTAGTCCCCCAAAGGCTTCTATGCTCACATAAGCTAAACTTTATTCTTGAAATCTATAAATTCGAATAGGAGTATCCAAGACTCCTGAACCCTTAGCTAACCTATTTAAGCTATAAAAAAAATGTATTTTGACATAGAAGTAAAAAATGCTCAAAGTTTCCATAATTATCTTAAGAAAAATTCTTTGCCTACACATTTCTCTAGACAAGACTAACACCAGCAAGCCCCCCCTGAATAGTATTCATTTTTTCCGAGCAGTGAGGCATGCGTGTATTGCTCTTGTGTGGAGAAATGTATAAATTGTAGGCGTGTAGGGCAAGTACTTCTCTTATCATAATAGTGCATGTTTGTGAGTCAAAACAGTAAATTAGGCTATAAAATTCAAAGATGCTGCTTTGCCCTTGCATCCTTTCCTATCAAATCATAATTATCTTACCTTGTGGAAAACATTATGAAGAGACTGAAATATACAACATGTAAGAAATAGGTAGCAGTTTGAGGTTTAGTCTATATCTAAATATGGAATGCCTATCAGACAAAATTGAAAAAAGTTGAAAATGCTCTAGAACAACAATTAACAAAAGCGACAGCATGTGGTCCTGTTGACCATAAATAAAACTCTAGAATAAAGTGGATGCATAAAATTGTTGACTTCAGTTGGTATGGGGGTGGGGAGCATACATATAATGGATAACAGTTGTACTACTGACAAGATAAAGAAAGGCACTAAACTATCCAAATAGTTCTTTGATTAGCAGGAGTGATGTACAGACAGGCCTGGTTCACCAGTTGATGACGACATTAGACTGATAATTATCAAACTTTTCACAGGAGAGATTGATCAATTACTCAGAAAAAGAAATGATATATATAGAAAATGCTAGAATTCGCTACAAGTTTATAACTCTCTTAGTTAGAATCATCTTGGAGGACATGACATTGATTCAACCTTTTAACAATGAGGTATCGGTATTGTCCATAAATTCATCATCTACATCTATACAGGCCAATATAATTTAAAATTCATTCTTATACAAAACAAAGTCCTATACAAACTATCAATCAATTCAAGATTTAAGATTAGAGATAAACAACTTTACAATGAGTTGAGATAATTAATTATTTATGCATATCCAGTCTGAATGATAATTAACCTATGCAGATGTTAATGGAAGCAACAAAATTAGCACCAAATGAGAAGTGATTCCAGTTATTACTGAATAAACATTTTACAACAGTAATAGAAATTTTTAGCCTTATGGTGAATTATTGAAAAAGAACCAGTATTGAGTAAAAGAAATGACCTTTCACCGAGCTCTAAAAAAGCAGTTGCAACATAATGGAACTCATCCATCAGAACTTTGTAGTCCTTAGTACCACCTGACGGAAAGAAACAGAAAAAATGAAAATTTTATGACATAGATCAAAGACATGGCTCCAAAATAAATTTAACAATATATTGTCAAGATTGTAACATACCAAATTTCTCTAATAAGACTTATTTCACTTTAAGGCATTGTGAATAGACAAAATCTAGATATACAACACATCATATTAGTAAGTGCTGCAACAATCATTGTCACTAGATCAACTTAAAAGGAAAAATTATTTTTTACATAAATGATAATCAGCTATGACATATACATCTACACTTGGTCAAGTCAGTGCCCTTTTCATTGTAGGGAAAAGAAATGAGAAAATGTGGTGTGGGACCCACATCAAGAGAGATTTGGTTGGATCTGATGTGGCAAAGTGGGCCCACGATCAAAGAGAAATGAAAATATTGAAATGGGGTTTGGTGGGTAATGAAAAAAAGATAATGGCATGCTGAATCAAACCAACGTCACTCCTTTATTTTTTTTAACTTTTAAAAATCCCACTTATTTTTTAATTTTAAATTATTAAATCCTCACCCTCTCTCCCCTTTCTTGACTCCTAGCCAAAACCCTAGAATTTAGGTTTCCAAATAACCACAAAATTTATTTGGAACCCAAATACCTCTCTCTTTTGTGTTTGATAGGCTGGAATAGGGGATGGAATTGCATGTGACATTGTGTTCAGTGGAAAGCCGATTCCGGCCCCTTTCCTTTAAACCAAACAACTCCTTAGCCCTGGCGCCATAGTGCAAAATTGATGAGGTTGGTCTTCTTAGATATAGTACTAATTAGTTAATTGGTAAAGTTATTTGGTAATAGAGTACTAATAGAATTTGGACTCTTAGAGTCATACTAATATTAAGAGTTATACTTTGAGTAGGATTTGGTTTTGTCGGGTCTATGTAAAAAGAGAATTGCTTGATGTTCAATGTAATTATATTTTGTATTTCTTTTGAGTATCAATAAAGATCTAGTCCTTCATAGTTTAACATCGTATCATATCCACAATCCCAAGTGGGCCAGTGGCAACCCCGCATCTTCGCTCCCTTTCAACTAATTTTCTCCACAACTGCGTCTTATCCTTCTTTGCAAATTCTTCTCCTCTACATATTCCTTTGTAAACTCATAAGAACCCATCCCTAAAAGAAAATTATTGTTATATGTACTATTTATTGTGGTTACTGTTCATCATGGACTATACATAAGGAACTGTTCATCGACATTATTCGACATTATTCATCAAGAATTGTTCTTTGTCGTCACATTTTCCTTCAATTCATCTCTTTGGGAATTCTTTGACAATTCTTCTTTCACAATTTTTTTCGTCTTCAACAATTCGTCTTTGGTAATTCATCAAAGAAATTTCAAATTCAGAGTTTCAGAATCAGTTTCAGATTTCGAAATCATAGTTTGGTTCAGATTTGTTCTGAATTTATTTTGAGTTCTCATTTTTAGTTCATATCTAAATTTTGTTTAAGCTGATTCAGAATTAAAAATTTAGATCTAACAGCTCAAATTGTTTTAGCTATAAATTAGTGTATCATAGGTTTAATTTTTGTGATTCAGGGGTTTATGTGTGGACGCATTGGTGAGCTCTCTTTGGATGGATTCTCCTTCGAGCAATCTTGACAAATCAACACTGATGGAGTTTGAATTAATTTAGATTCACAAGTTTTTGTTCAATCACAAGTTTCAAGATACATGGAGATCAGAACTGGGCATCTTGCACACTCTTCGCATTGGTGTCTGTTTCATAATTTTGGTTCAGCTTTAGTTTATGGTTTCCAATTATTGAATTTATATTATGTGATTCCAAGGGAGGATCAAATGCCAAAGAGAACCAAAAGTATTTATTGGTTTGTGATCCTAAGGAATGATCACGATCCCAAGAGATGATGGATGATCAGGAGCACTACAGTTTGTAATTTCCAGAGAGGACTAGAGTGACTGTCGTTTGAGACCCCAAGAGAGATCAGGGTTCTATAATTTGTGATCTCAAAGGGAAATCTCATTTGCGATTCGCGGGGGGGGGGGGGGGGGGGGGGGGGGGGGGGGGGGGGGGGGGGGGGGTTAGTTTGCGATCCTAGAGGAATATCAGAAGTAGGAGTGCGCAGAGTTCAAGTAAAACCAAAAAAACGCCCGAAACCACGTACCGATCTGAACCACTGTAATTTGGTCGGATTTTGGTATTGGGTTTCCGAAACCCGAACCCGACTAATATTTTAATTAATAATTTGAATATATATAATATATATATATTATATATATATATATATATATGAGAAAATATATTCATATGCCGACGGCTGAGAGACCCTCTCAGCCTGCGGTGTCGTGGCACATTATTAGCCACACTAGAAAGGACGGCCCGCTTACCGAAATAGTTGAAATTACTAAATAGCCTGCTGTAAAAGACAATAGATTTGTATAGTTTATTATAATTTTTATATTTTCTGACGTTACTCAATTTTGTCACAATTATCTTTTATAACTGCGGCCAAACTGCAAACATTTTTTTTATCAATCACAAAACTAATTTGAATCCTTCTTTATTATTTTTTTTGTTATCTGATTTGAATTTAATGATTTTTTAATATAGTCGCAGTTTTACTTTTTTTTCGCATGCAATGTATAAATTATTATTTTTTTTTACATATTGAATTCGGATAGGACTGCGACTTGATCGCAGTGCTTAACGAGAGCAAGTCGTGGTACTGCGACTATGGTCGCAGTACTCACGACAGCATTTTTTTTTGGGTGAGTTTTTTTGCTAAGTTATATGTAATAACGGTGTCTAAGGACTGATACTATAGTCCGCAGTTTATGTATGATTTTATATGTTTTGATCTTCACTGTAACTTATTGCATGCGAAGTAGGACTGCGACTATGGTCGCAGTGTTTAAGAACAACAGTGGCAATCGTAGGACTGCGACTATGGTCGCAGTGTTTAAGGAGAACAGTGGCAATTTTTCTAATTTACGATATACAGTGAAATATACAGTGAAATATACTGATTTGAGAGGATTGCGATGATGTTCGCAGTATTATCTGTTCATATAATTTATTTTTAGACTGCGACCATGGGAGCTGTTTATAACTTTATTGAATGCAAACTATCAAACTGTTTATGACTGGACAGCGACCGTGGTCGCCGTTTCATATGTAATTATAATATAATACTGCGACCATTATTTCAGATAAGATGCAGAATTAATACCTATACGGTATACTTTGTATGTATTTTAAAAATGTGAAAGATTATTTTGCAGATAGAAGTAAATTTTTTTTATAACATAATATGGTGAGAAAGAGACCTTACAAAAAAAGAGCATTAAAAGCTTTTAAGAGAAGACAAAATAACGTTGAATATCAGAAGATCAGGAAATCCTAATCCTCGTCATCATCACCATGATAAGCAGATTCGTCTTCTTCATTCTCCTGATCTTCCTGTTCATCACTTATTTCCTCATCATCTTCCTGTTTTTGAGGCTTTTTTGGTTCATCGATAAACTCCCAATGGATCGTCTCTATCAGCTCTTCGTCCGATCCGTTGCGCGAAAAGCGAGCCTATAACATCAGAGGACATGCTTTCATCAAGCATGCCTCCGTCAAGTGGCAGAGGAATATATCCTCCTCACTAACCCACATGAAAACTTCATCATCATCATGAATAGGAGGATCAGTTAAAATATTATTTGATATAGTGAGATAGTCAAAAGGAGTGAAGTCCAGACTGGTATCAGATTCCAGACTGGTATCAGATTCACTAGAATACCCTGAAGAAGAGGACCAGTAGGGGATTGATTGAAGTTGAATTCTGAGTGTTCAGAGGAAGAAGATGGGGAAGACATGATTCAAGAATGATTATTTTTCTGAAAGTTTTTGAAATCAAATTGAAAAGAGCAAAATATAGTTTTTAGATATGAGATAATATATTAGTTACAAAGCACTATATAAGGTCATAATGTGAAAGAACATGAATAGTAATAATAATTGTTATAGGTTGAAGAGTTATGGCTGGAGAATCCGAAGAGGTCCTTTTTTTCAGAGGTTTACTACTTGAAGTACAAATAAACTTGTTATAGAATATTTTGCCTATATCTTTATTACGTATGGTGCACATCTTTCCTTTTTCGTGATTAACATTAGTGCATCTCTTTTTTCTAGACTGTTTTTGTATCACGGTAGATAGATTATTAATTACTTCATTAAATTCAGTGTAATTAATATAATATTTCTATAAGATGTGATATACGCGAACTGATCTCAGGGTCGCATGGCTAAAATACCTTGTAAAATTATAAAAAATCTTTTACATAAGGCATGCGAAAAAAGATTGCGACTTTGGTCGCAGTGCTGAAGGAGGTCGCAGTGCTGTACGATAACATGTTTTTCGTCTGTTATTTTTTTATGTTATAAGGAATGCGACTATGGTCATGCGTGATATAAAAATTTTTTTGTTATACTATGACTGCGACTATTGTCGCAGTCGTCATTTAAAATTGAAAGTTATTTTGTATTAAGTTTACGATCATGGTCGCAATGATTGAAAGTTTTTATTATGTTATGACTGCGACTATGATCGCAGAATTTGTAAAACGGTGAGAATTCTGTTACAGAAGGCATTCTTCTGTTTATTTCACATTATGTTCATCAATTTTTTCTCTATTATATTTTCGATGTAGTATAATTACGAATTTTATAACTGTAGATATATTCAACTGAAAATTATTTTAGGTAATTTTTGTTTGTGGATGAGTTTATGGCATTTTAGAAGTTAAAATGGATTATTTTTGTCATTTTGATTCACGAATGTTTAGGCGGATTTATGGGGTATTTTTGTCATTTTGTTCACGAATGTTAGGCGGGATTTTTTTGTTTTTTTTGGCGCCTACACTCTGGCGGCCGATCTGTGGCATATATTCAGCCACGTCACCGCGGTCTGAGAAACTCTCTCAGCCGTCGGCTGAGGT